>RJWM01030860.1:0-16343 GCA_004363535.1 Dasyprocta punctata
GAAACATTCAGTTTGAAAAGTATGGCCATTTGCACAATAAAGTGCCTTTGCAGTAAATGGATTTGTTTTCACCTGGGCCAACCATTCCTGGGTGTTCTTGTACACAGGGAAAACATGAATTAACAGTTAAGAATTCTTGTCCAACTTAAAAAGTCTAAAGTCTTCTAACTCTAGCTAAAGTGTTTCAGTGCCTTGGTCTCCCTCCTTATGGTATAGGAAAACGATCTTGGTGGGAGACCTCCAAATGATATATGATATGATCTCAGTGTAAGACCTCCAAATGATATAGGGAAATGATCTCAGTGTAAGACCTCCAAATGATATAGGAAAATGATCTCAGGCCTCCAAATGATATAGGGGAATGAAACTCCCAACCTACTATATGTCCAGCGCAAGTTCATGTTCTCTAAAATTGAAGAATGAATTTTAGGAACAATGGAGGGTAAGAGCAGAATATATTTATTGAGAGAAAGAAAGCTTCTGACTGAGGGACAGAAGGGGGCCCGAGTGGGTTGCCCAAGACTCTGTCTTTTCTAGTGACTTTTATAGAGTAAAACCATGATGGGGAAAACTGGTAACTCACAAGAAAGTTGGGCTTGAGGTGGGACAGAACTGTGGTCAACCAATAAGATTAATTGTTTAGGCAAAATTGACCAAATCAAGGACAAATGGGGAAGTGAATCTTGTAGTAAGTGAGCATTCTTACTGATTAGGGGATTGGGATGGTAATTCCTGTCTTCTCAAAATGATCCACCCCTAATCCCTAATGCTTATACATAGGGTGTGGTTGCATTTGTTTTGCCTTTTGTGTTGAGATCTGGCCCACAGCAAGAGGTGTGTATCTCTTCCCAGGTCACAAGATATCTGGTCCTCTGTGTCAGCTCCTTTGAGGGCCTAGCCCTGTCTGACTGCCTATAATATTTCTGTCTAATTCAGTTGCCTGTAACACTTATGTATCCATTTCATGATGAAAAGCTATTCATTGTTAGGACACATGCCTCACATTTCATTGTCCTCAAATAAGATGGAAGGCTCAAAATGTGTCATCTTGATATGGGTTCCCTTTATCAGGGTCTGTCTGGTGGAGGTGGAGGTCATGGAGTTGTATTTAAAGAAGGAGCCATAGAAAATTTTGCTGGTCAGGGAAACTGTCACCAAGGGCCCCAGGAGAGAGGGAAGCCTGAATTCCTGCACCAACCACACTGGTCAGACTTCTGCATGGTTCCCTGATGCGATTTCCAACAGTGGCAGCTGAGTCAGTGTGAACACACACCAGGCTTCGTGGTGTCTCTCAGTGCCTGGTGGCTAGGACTTTGATCTTTCTACTTGGAATCCTTGTTGTCGCTAGGGTTTTGGTGGCAAGGTCTAGGGAGACCAGCCCAGAGTTACTGGGTGTTTCTGGGTAACTGATGGCTGGACCTGGCAAGACTTAACCTAGGCTCTTTTGAGTCTTTGTGTGTTGGTGAGAGTTCACATAGATTCTTTGATTTTTCCTGCAGATTGGTGGGTGGGCCTGGGTATACCTTCACTGGGCTATCTGTGATGATTGTATGCCTCCTGCAATCTGGCCTGAGGCATCGGAGTGGAAACATCCACCCTCTCAGTCATTCAAAGATGCAGTCCCTGTCTCATGCTCTGAGGCTGTGGCCTTGCAAAGTGGGGAAGCATTTCAGCATGTTCGTTGTTTAATGTCTCTGGCCACATGAGCTTGGTAGATGGCTGTCACTAGACTGTGATGCCTGTTAACAAGAGTTTCAAGTGCTCTTTGAATATGTGGTCAAGGTTATACCTTGGGGTCAATAACTTGAATTTTCTTCTGATAAGAAGACCCTGGGGCACGTTTTTTTCTTCATACTAGATAAATCAATGCTTAATTAGGTATTATTTTTATGTGTACATATCTATCATCTATCTATCTATCTATATCTATCTATCTATCTATCCATCATCAATCACCTATCAATCTAATCTATCAGCAGTAGAATTTTACTGTGCAGTACTGGAGCTTGAATCCTGCATCTTCACCCTTAAACTACATCCTCAGACTTTTTTTTCAGACACCCACTAAGGGTCTCACGAAGTCACTACATTTTCAGGTTGAACTCTACCTTGGGATCCTCTTCCCACCTAGAATGCTGTGATAATAATCACATCCCATCTTGCCTGATTTGATGTGCTATTTAGAAACAGCAAAAAACAAAATTAGAAAAGTTTTCTGTGGTATTAGGCATTTGTGACACTTTAACTTTTAAAGCAACATACACGCACTAACGTTTTGTACATGGGCGGCATAGTGCTGAGGGGTCTTTTCCAAACAAAAGAGCCATGTTCCCTGAAGATGCACTGCTAGGCACTTACACTTAGATAGTAGTAAAATTTTAGGATGTTTTTCTTTCCCAGGTGGATTATATCATCATTTTCATTTAAATAGGGAGTACTGAAATTTCTAAAATAATTACAGAAATTTCTATAATAATTTTTCTTAGGATATAGAAACATTGGTTTCAAACTATAACTTCTGGGGTGGTAATGGTGAATCCATAATAGTTTGCAGCTTTCAGATGCACATGAAGGACTAATTATTCATTTTAATTAAGGAGTTTAATTCCAAACCATCACTCCAAAGATGATGATAATGTAGAGTACTTTGAAAATTTCTTTTTGGCCACTTGCCATCACTTCCTGTCCCCCCAACCCAAGTAGCCCATGTACTTTGTAACCAGGTGAATAGTTTGCAGTATCTAGATGCCAGAAAGCTATAACCACTCAGCATGTATTTTTTGTGTGTGTTTCGCAGAGCTCATTCAATCAGAATAACCTCGTTGGCTTTCAAGTGTGCTGTTTCTTGTCAGTTATTGAGTCAACACATGTCATTGTATGGGTTAACCACAAACTGGTCATGTGCCCATCTGCTGAAGGCAATTTGTGTTGTTTTCAGGTTCGACTTCACAGTAATAGGTTTTCACTTGAACCTGGTAAGAATGACTGCCAGTGCTGCTGCTGCTGCTGCCTATGACTATGTCAGTTTGTGTTCTTATAGAAAAAAAAATAGTAAGGTAGAAAAACTTTATGTATCTATTTCTGCAAAAAACTATGTAAATGTTCACAAAAAATGTTCCATTTGATTGTATATTAACTAGTTTGGAATGGAGCTGAATGATATTTTGGATTTGGATTGTCTTGAGGATTCCTATTTCTTTTGTTTTGAGTATAGTATTTATGGTGAGCAGGTGGTAAAAAGTATTTCTAAGCCTATTCTCTACCTGTTAAGTGCTCCATATCTGTAGGCCACCAACAGGCAGATTTTCATGTAATTAGATTTCAAATACCAGTTTACATACTTTCCCCATCCTTTTCACTCCTGTTTCAAGTTTGTAAAGTTTTGAAATGTTTTGCCAAGGAATTATTGACATGCACATCCTTCCAAGAATGCATGCCATGCTAACTGAAGTTCATGAGGCAAATCTCAGGAAGGATATATTTATTTCAGTTTACTTAGTTTTGGAGGTTAATTGTTCACGTCAGATGCCCTCACCTAAAGAACTGCCTCACCAAAGTTTCTCGCTTCCATTATGTCGTCTGAAACATAATAGTGTTTGAAGGAAATTACTCCCAACCTGCTAGATGTGCCAGTCTGCTAGATGTGCTAGCTGTGTCTCATGATGCTAAAGAATGGATTTGACAAAGGAAGTAAAGAGTAGAAAGTTTTATTAAGCAAAATCTCCAGAGAGACAGGAAAGGTCCCAGAAGTGTATTCCTTCTGAGGCTGTTTACATAGGAAGTGATTTTATACAGAAAAAAACACAGGTCACGTGGGATCAAACTGCAATCAACCTGTGAGATTACAAATACTCTAATAATTCTTATCAAAACAGTTCCTAAAGAATTTTCCAAGATAGTTCCAACTAAGAATGCTTTTTGGAACACCTTGCATGAGTCTATAACATATTCATATTTCAGTGTTCATTATGTCATTGAGTTAGGTTTCTTTCAAAGATATATGTGTGTGTGTATATATATATATATATATATATATATATATATAATGGAATTAATAGTTTTATAAAGTTGGGAGTATTTAAAATGACATGTTTTAAAGAGTAATCTAGTATGCAACTGTGGTCATTAGTTGGTACCATCACAGAAGAATTCGTAAAACTTGTTAGCTCAGTAGTGTCAACTACTGACTTACTGATTTCTCTTGGAGGAACTATGACAAAAAAAAAAAGTATTATTACTTTTTTGGCAGCAGTTTAGTGAACATAAATAGTTCTTTCAAATAATGTGACCAGTGAAACACTGTTGTATTTTTCTGTGAATTAATTTTAAACCGTTTTTTTTCTTAAAGTGCAAAAAATTTCTCTGTACTTCAAAGTTTCACAGAAATCTATTCAGATTTTGATTCTATTAGTCAACAGTATAGTGACCACTACCAAGATATGTAAACTCTTTAAAGTCTACTTTTTTGACCTATAAAATGGGGCTATAACTACTAACTAGGAGTACTTTTCCCCTTCACCCACCTCCCTCCGCACAAGGGATTGAACTCACAACCTCAGGCCTGTCAGACAGGCGCTTAAATCACTGAGCCAAACTCCTGGCCCTGGTGTTTTGAGGCAGGGTCGCACTGTGTAGCTCAGGCCGGCCTTGTGCTCGCGTTGTAGCCCAAGCCAGCCTCGAACTCACAACCCTGCTCCCAGCCTCCCGAGTGCTGGGAAAGAGTGCCATTTTGAACTGAAATATTTAATTCATATACAACAGATGAATAATGTCTAGCATTTTATAGTTACTAAATTGTAGACTTCTCTTTGAAGCTACTTTTGCACATTCAGAGGACATTTAATTCTTCATATTATAAGACATTGGAAAAGTACTGAAGTAAAATCAAGCAAAACATAAACATAAAACATGGCATCAAAGAGAAAATGGGAAGTTAAAATGAACACAAGAAAAACTGTGTTAGATCTTTGCACAGCAGTTTACAGACTAAGCAAACAATCAATAAACATTTATCAATTGTATACCTATAGGAAAAGGATTTACAACTATCCTCAACTATTTAAATCCTCATAGAGAAAGTGTCCTTTTTGAAGAAGAGTTTTTCAGTTCATTTTCTGCTGCTCTCAAGGCGTACTACAGATTGTGTAACTTACAAGAAAATTTCTGATATAGGATGGACATTCTCGAGAAGTCACATCTGTAGGGACCTTCTCGGTGTTTCCTAGTATGGTGAAAAGGCATGCACAAAAGGGAGAGAGGAAACCAGACTGAATTCATGTTCATAAAAAAAACAGTCAAGTCATAACTAATTCATTCCTGCAATAACAACATTAATCATTTGTAACAGCAGAGCTCTCATAACCTAATCACCTCTTAAATGTCATTACTCCTAATATTCTTGCAATCATTATATTACAACATGAGTTTTAGAAGGGACATTCAAATCATAGCAGAGAGCTTCTGGCCATCAAACAACCACAAAGGAATATGTTGCCAGACTTGAGTAAGTTGCTTACAGAGGTGAAGGAAATGAATTCCCCTGCTCATAGGTTAGCTGGAAGACTGTAATAATTTTATACATCCATGACTTAATTACTTTTTCATACAATTATGAGTCAATCTTTAATTTACCATAGATTATATTTTAATAACTTGTTTGAAATGTGATTAACAGTAGTGAAATTTCATCAATAGTAATTGATATTGAAATATAGATATCACTGAAGTCTATGTGGGTTTTCAAGTATAATCAGTGACAGAGTTTTATAAATGTGAAATTTATTCAGATATCTTGTTCATCTGTCACTTTACGGATGACTTTTGAGAAATCATAGATAACCTCTGTCTTACAGTAACTTGGCAATAAAAACTGAAGTATTCTTTTTTTTGACTGAAACACTGCAGTTGAAAAGAAATAAACCAAAAAATATGATCAAATCCTTCTTTCCTTCCTTTTTTCTTACTTTCCTTTCTGTATGTTCCTTTCTTCTTCCTTTCTTTTTGTTGTGGTAGGGAATGAAATGCTTATTCAATAAGCAATGTTGTGCCTACCTTGACTTTATTAGACTTTTATTATCAATCATTGCTATAAAATATTTTAATTTTTGTGTAGAAAAATGATATGATAGCATACTTCATGGATTTAAGCAAATTACCAGTGGATAAAAGTGTAAAGTGATTGGAAACTGTCTTTTCACTTTTGAATATTATTGCTTACAAGTTAGCCTTATTCATAATTTCTATTTTTAATGCATCTTTTGTTTACTTTCTATTTACTAATGACCTCACCATCAATAAACATATACAATTACACTTCGATGATTTCTTAAAAACACATGGTCAATGTGAATTGTATACTTTTAAATACTGTCTTGCAGCAATTGTGAAAACAGTACTAGATTGAAAAATTGTGGTATGTCTTCTCTTTTATTGAAATAGAGTAAACCAAACTTATTCATCAGAAAAAAGCAAAACAAAAAATATTATATAATAAAATAACATTATTATTTTAAATTATTCTGAATAAAAGAAATAGAATTCATGATAATGGAATATAAATACATTTCCTCAAAATGACAAGAGCACATTTTTCTAAACTAAGTGATTAGTTATCTACTACATATTAACTAAGACATATATTTTAAAATGCCTCTGAAGAAATCAACTTTAATAGGACTAATTAAATGATTTCATTGGTTCATTTGTTTTTACAAGGTTGTAAATTTCTCAAGGTCAAATGATGCTATACTTTTAAGCAAAAAATATTGTATGATTCTAACTTTAAGTATGGTTAGGTGAAAAGGAGATGGAACATGACTGACTTTCAATATTGACAATTATGTTTTCCCTTTGTATTTAAGATAAAGCCAGAACAGGTTATATTGCTTGTCACTCATTTTACTATTTTGAAATAAATTTCCATATATTTATGCCAACTAAATTGTGTGAAAGTACACATAGATAAATACTCCTCAGCTAAGTCCTAAAGATCAGTATCAGAATATTTTGCAGAGATGTGTTTCACATAGATTATTACCCAAAAATTATTGTGTAATGAATAATTACTAACTTTTACAAAATAACCTCTTTACATTTCACTGCTTTTAATAAATAGAAATAAGCAACAGTTTAGAAAGCAAACCTAACAGACTAAATTTGTATTTTTAAGTTTTAGTAACATATTTCTGGAGAACTTCATAACTCATATGGAGGAAAACTTCCATTCTTAAGAAAACCACTTCTACTAAAAACAAGTACTTATATTCTCACCTTTAATATCAGTGATACAGTTTGTAATGAATGTGATAATAACACTAAAACATTTTTGAAAAGAAAATTTTAGTTGATGACTGAAATCTATAACACAATTGATTTTTGCAACATTTTTTCTCTTTGTTCTCTTAACTGCCAACATTTTTTGGTGTGACCACTTATCACCTCATTTTGGCTGTGAGAAAAATATAATACTTTGTTATCTTCAGCAATTCTACATTTCACTGGATTACAGCATTGTTTTAGAGATTGTTTCTAGGAGTAATATTTAATTTTCTTGATTACAGATTTTTTTGAGAAAATTTTAACTAAGGAAATTGATTTATTTTCATAAATTTAGTTTATCTCACAGTTGTAAAATGATCATTACTAACTAAATAATTTATTAAATTTTAATTATAGTTCATTTGTTTTTACAAGATTGTAAATTTCTCAAGGTCAAAAGCTCCTTACTGATAATTAAATCAAAGAGGTTGACTGCTGCTACAGTTTAGATCCTGAGGTTTCCACAAAAACCTCATGTCTCAAAGGTGACTGGATCTTCAGGGCAGTATTATGTACAGGTGGATTTGTCCCTCTTTCCTCCCTTGATCTCTCGTTCTGCTTCTGACCTGCCTTGTCATGAGCAATTGTCCTCTGCCATGCCATCCTACCTTTGATCCTGCTGACGATGGACTGGGAACTCTACAAAATGTGAGCCAAAATAAATCGTTTCTTCATACAGTTGTGGGTGTCAGATATTGTGTCTCAGAAATTAGAAAGTAGCTAAGAGAACATCTCACAAAGAAATGATAACCGTGTGAAAAGACAGATATGTTACAACACCTAATTTGATTATTATACAATGTACATATGTATTAAAGCATCAAAATACATGATTATTACTACTACATATAATATCAACAATTACAACATTTTCTTGAAGACTTTTTCCAGGATTAGCATTTAATTTTCTTGATTTTATATATATATAAATATTCAATTTTTTTCCTCTAAGAACTCTCATTTTGGGTTTTTATATTTATAAGCATCACTACACAGCACTGATTAGAAGTCATAGGGAGATATGGAAAGAATGAAAGTTAAATAACTTTTATTAAGAAGTTTTAGTAAAATAAAAGGAAAATTTAGTATAAGAATTTAAAGACTTTATAAAGCTAAGGTTTTGTAGTGATTAAAAGAGACAAAAGGATAGACAATCACAGGAGAAAAACTTTTGATATGCTAAGAGTAGACAAATATAATAAAGAGAATGCATGCAAGTGATTGATAGGGAAGAATTGGGAAACTGGGAGGAAAGAAGTGGAGAACGGCTACTAACTGTTCTGAAGTGTCTATTATAATACAGTGGAAAAGTTCTGAAACTTGGGGTGTGATCGTCTGTATTAAACTGGTTTCTGTTACTGTAACAGAACATTTGAAGTTGGAGAGATCACATCATTACACAGAAAATCAGAGAGCAATTCAACAGTTAACCACAGGCTTCTTTTTTTTTTTAACACCTCGCTCTCTCAAGAGTTTCTTGTAGTACACTAGCATTTTATTTGTGGTAGTATAACCAAATGTTCTCACAACTTCCTGCCAGTTCCTCACATCTTAAAGCCCCAAACCACCTCTGAACATCACTACACTGAATCCAACATCCAGCAAATAAACTCTTGGACACAACTCAAACTATAGCTAAATTAAATTACAGTTTTTACTTTTTTGTGTGATTTGTGATCATGAATTCACAATGAATTTTTTCAAATTTTTTTCTCTCTATTGAAATAATCAGAATTTTTGTCATGCATTCTGTTAACTTGGTGCCTTATGTTTATTGATTTGCATATGTTGAAAACTTTTCTAGCCCCTGTGATAAATCTCATTTAATGATATTGAGTAATTTTTAAGTAAGTTGTTGAATTTGGTTTGTTAGCATTTTGTAAGCAATATGCTTCTGTGCCCTAAAACTATTAGCTTGCAGTTTTATCTTTTTGTAATGTTCTTGTATGATTTTGTTATCAGTTTAAGATTGGATTGAACACAAATTTGAAAGTGATTTCCTCAATGTTTATGAGTTTGGTATTGTAGTTCTTTTTAATATTTGCTAGAATTCTGAAAATGCATTTCCTATACACAGATAGACACACACAGACATGGTTGTTGAAAGCATTGAGGTTGAGAAAGCATAAACCAGTAAATGCTAAAGTGTATACACGTGACTTTGTGTGCTGTGTACTTGTGATCAATATGTGTGTATCTGTGTTTGTGCATGATGATGGTTTGTGTTCATTGCATATGTGTGTGTATCTGTCCAAAGCATGCTTGTTTATGTGTATGTGTCACATTATGCCTCCAGTTGGAAAAAGCATCTAGTGAAATTTTCAGAGATCATTGGAGTGGCATCGTTAGGCAAAGAAGAAGAAAAGAGACTTACAAATACAGAGGAGAATTTATAAAAATGCCTGGAAGTTTGAGGTATAATTGTTGTGACTTTAACAAAGGTAAAGCAGGAGATCCTGCAAGTGTATACATTATACAAATATATAGATGATGCATCTGTAAGTTTATATAAATATATATTTCTAAAGCAAAACAATTAGGAGTGTTCAGTAATGAAACTGGCTTCATTTGTGGTCCTTGTATCAATGAAAATTAGAAGAATTGGGATCTTTTTCCTCCTTAATATTTGACTGATGTTTCTCCTTCTTAATATTTGGGTGTTGGTTAAATTATAGTACAGTGTATAAGAGCAAAGGGGACAGACAATGGATATCCAAAAGACTCACTCCTTCATATATGTTCACAAGTGATATAATTTATCTTCACACTAATAGAAAGTATATTTATTTTCATGACTCATCTATAGCTTTCCAGTATCGATAAACATTCTTTCTGTAAAGGGATTTCTCACTGAATAGCAGTAACTACATTTTAATGTGCCCCACAGTTGAGAAAGTCTATCTCAGACATCTCGTTTAAATCTGACAATGCTGTAAGGCAGACAGACTAAATATTATTCTCACCATGATGTTAATGGGGATCCTGACAGCAAAATGTATTATTTGTAGGCCATTATTTGCTAAGCCTAGCCTCAAGTAATGTTGAAGATTATGATTTAAAAAAACAACATGTTTCCTACCTTACAATGAGATCATTACAAATACCATCAACACGGGTGTAAATGCATCTCAGGAGTATGGGGTAACTCAGACAGGCTTCTTAGAGAATCAGTGTCATGGTAAATGGATTTAGGTTGAAGTGGGAAGGATGAACTTTGAGAAATGAGAAGGGCTTCCAGCAACAGAAATAATTTAAAAGTTATGAAATTACAGAGCGAATCCTGTAAAAGGAGAGACTAGGAATGTGAAAGAGCTGAAGAGGTTTCAACTGTATACATAACTGTGGACTGTAGCATTACATGGCTTATAATTTAAGAATATTATGCTGGTAAGTAAGGTGTACATTTGATTGGAATTGCAAAGGTATAGAGATTGCAAAATACTTGGAGATTTTCAATAATCCATGCAAGACCTGTGACAATTAGAATATTAATATCACTAGTGGGCATTTGCTGGTGATAAAAGACACTAAAATTGCAAAAACAAAAATTTTCCTGAATTTTTGGTAGCAAAGGATGACAGGTAATAAACCGTGATTAAAATGAGATTGCAGAAAAACAAGTCAGTTTCATAAACACGAAGGAGAAGATTTTGGATTAAGAGGACTTTACTTTTATGTTTATTAAAAAGAAAGCACCATGGGGTCTAAACTAGGCAAGAAATAGGATTTGCTTATGTTGTGTCCAATACTGAAAGCTGTTATATGGGCAAAGACTTTGGAACACAAAAGTTTAAAAAATGAGTATTGTGAAAGTTCCAGTGACACAGATTAGTGGCTGAAATTAAAGTGGTATTAGTGAATTTAGAAAAAGTTTTCATTTATTTTGACAAGAAAGAAAATAATCCACAAAGACTGCAGGAATCATCACATACTTTTATCAGTACTCCTATCTATATAAACACTGATGTGGTTGATAACCTGGGCAAACATGTTTCTCCATAAAGGTGTTTGCAAAAACCTAATATTAGCTATTTATTCAAAGTTCTCTGCCTACCCAAAGTTTCATGGTAGCAATAATGGCATCTCATTCATTCTTCAATTTGTGAATAAGAGTCCTACTTTCCAGGGTGAAAAAAAAAAAAAAAAAAACCATGAACTGAATATATCTTGAAAGTATATACCCAAGGTTGAATACTTATAATACAGGAAAAATTTCTAGAATAAAAATAGTGAGTTGGGCATGTGACTTAGTGGTAGAGTTTTTCCCTTATATGCACGAAGCCCTGGATTCAATCCCTAGCACCACCAATAAATAATAAAATAAAAATAGTATAGACAAAAATTACTTGTTTATTTACAACACACGATAAGAGTAGAAACTCTTATAGTTTTATATGAAATTGCAACTTGCATTTTTGGAAGTTTTATCATAAACATAAGACCATTCTCAATCTATACCACTGGGGGAGGTAGCCAAATTAACATACGTTCAATAAAGAAAAACTTCAAACTTTTAGGGTAGTAAGAGTGCTGATTATTTCTATTTATTCATTATAACCATGTCTTCATTTTAGACAGTGTTCTATAGTTTGAAGAAAAAAATTATCATATGTCTTACAAAACCTTCTGTGAGTCCATTTATCTGTATTGTCTGGAGAAACATATTAGAAATTTTACTACACAAAAGTTATAAATGAGGGCCTTGTTTATGCTTATCAATGGAAGTGTATTTTTGCTTTTTTTAAAGCCTGATGTATGTATCATTTTCCATCCTAATTCCTGGATACAAATAAAGTATGAAATATTTTTATAAATTATAAAATGTATATTATTTTTTCATATCATTCCTATGAGGTTTGTTTGTCTGATTTTTTACAAATACCCTTCTACTCTATTTTGCCATTTACTTTCTGGGGAGAAGTATTTTTACTTTTCTCTATTTTTTAGCCAAATTTTTTTATTGTTTTTCTTATCATTCAAAAATTTGTGTTAAACAATAACCTAAATTAGAGTTGTGTTTTAGTACATTTACAGAAGATTCTCAGTCTTTACTTCTCACTGGTAACATGTTTGAAAACAAAGGTTTATATATAGTGTCAAGAGATGCAGGTTGTTCTAGTTAGCTAAATTTTCTAATTTTTTTGCATTATCTAGTACATGGTAATTGAATTCATTTATTGAAGCTTATGTAACTCAGAATTATGTTTTGCAATTTCAAAAGCAATAATTAAAATAACAGGAAACATAGGCATCAAAACTTTTAGCTTTCTAGCTAGAAGATATTGCAATAAACTATGCAAGTACATACAAATGAGAAAAATTATCAGCAGCATAACTATACTATAATACATTTAGCACTAAATGTTAAAAGCTAAGAAGAAATCACACCAAGTCTCACCCCTGTCTATAAGAATGAATTTAAAACAAAAACTCTTTCAAACATGCAAGCGACCATAGTGGAATATGTCAAAGTCATCTTTCTCATTGCTGAGGTAAAATTCCCAGCATCCAAAGTAAAGGGAGGAATGGTTTATTTTGGCCCACTATATAGAGTTTTCAGTCCATATTAAGCTGGTTCCAACAGTGCCATGGTGAGTGGCATTGCAGAGAAGCTTTCAGGGTAGAGCATCCAAGAGGCAGCAGGCAACAGGCAGAAGCAAGAAGCAAGCATGACTTTCCTGTTTTTCCTATGCAAGCTACCAGCCTTTTGTGGGGTGCCACCTACACCAAGGGCAGGCCTTTCCATTATCCACATCCAGAAATATGCTAAACCAATGAATGGACTGATTTAGTGCCACACATCCTAATTCCAGTACCACACAACCTAGCTCTAACCAGCTATGAAAAGCACCACTTTTGAGTTCATGAGGCTTTGGAGGCAATGCAGATATAAGCCATAACATTCTGTTTCCAAAGGACACGTGCTCATCTGTTATGTAAAAGGTATTTTGTTCATCTCTAGGATTTGGCAAAGTCCAACAGTTTCAGCATGCTGAAAACTTCAAGACCAAAGTCTGAGATTTAAGTCAAATTCTTAGCTGTAAATCTCTGTACAAATGAAAAGAAAGTTAACCACTTCCAACATACAAAGGGACAAGATAAACATTCTCATTACAAATAGGGGGATAGAAAGAAATGGAAACAAAGCAAGTCCAAACTCTTGCAGGAAAAACAATAATTCCCATAGTTCTATGTCCAGCATCTGGTACAATCTGTGGTAAGATGTGAACTCCAAAGGTCTTGGGTGTCTACTCCTATGGCACTGCCAGTGGTTGTAGCTCCCATGACTTCTGTCTTGGGCTGGCTCTGCTCACTCTTTGCAGGTTTCTTTAGATGATTCTCATTTCTAGCTTCTCCAAACTTCTGAGGTCTCCACTGCACCTTTGGCCTCACATTCATAACTTTACACACAGACCTCTTAAGTGCACATTGCCTGGACTACGAGATCTTCTTCTGAAATTTGAGTGAAAGCCTTCCTGACTCCACAATTCTTCTATTCTGTATGCACCTAAAATCAGTACAACACAGATATCACTAAGGTCCTCAGTCAGCTACAGCAGTAGTCAGACTTCCTCCTCCTCTATTGGCTATAGGGTTGAATGAATGGAATTCCTGAGCAGTTTGAACCTGATCTCAGGAAACAAATTCTTTAGGCTGGCACCATTCTGGAACATGATGCTCTAGGCTTTCTTCTCAAAGCAAAGTCTTTTATCACTGCAATTTTGAGACTGCAAAGGCTGGAGTCCTACTGGTTCTTCTAATATTCTCAGGCTACTTTTTCAATTGTCCTTGTAAGCAACCATGCTCTCCTCTGTTTTATCTTTGTATCCCATAATTTTACTGGACCTTTTTTCTGGCCAAACTCAAATCATTCTTCTGTGTTGTTTGCTCTTGAGTCTTAAAGCACCATTCTGGTCTTGTGAGCTCTGACCAGAACCTTGCATCAATTTCAGCTTACAGCATTCCTGATCTGCTTCTTTAGTCAGTATCTCCAAACCTTTCCCAACTCTTCCCACAAACAAGTTCCAAATTATTTTGAATGACATGGCTGGGTAGCATCACATTAATAACCACACTTGTGGTACCAAAGTCTGTCTTAGTTACTTTTCTTATGACTGACATCAAATACCCAACACTCAAAGTTAAAGGAGGAAAGTTTTATTGGAAACTACTGTTCATTGAGGTTTCAGTCCACAGTAAGCAGGCAGCATGGCAGAGGAGAAACAGTCCATAGTTGAGCAGGTAGGGGGCAGCAGGCAGCAGCAAACAGAAAACTAGCTCACTTTCCCTTTTTTCAAATCCAGGATACCAGTCTTTTGGGTGGTGTCACCCACACACAAAGCAATCTTTTCTGTTATCTACACTGAGAAATATGTTAAAACTGTCAATGAACTAATTCAGTGCCATCTACTCTTAATACCAGTATCACACACACTAGATTCAGTCAGTTCTCAAAAACCTCAGCTGTGAGCACACAACCTTTTGTGGGACATCTAGATACAATCCAAAGAAAGACACCTATCTATAGATCTATCTACTGATCTATAGATAGATATAGATCTTGACTGCACATATGTGTAAGCAGTAAAGGAGAAACAAAGGAACCAGTACAAAATGGGATAGAATATGAAACTAATAGACCTCTAAACACTGATATGTATAAGTACTTTAAATTATATGGATTACAATCACCCATGTGAGAGTAGAAGTTATTAAAAGAATAAAAGGATTCAAATTATTATATCTTAAAAACATATTTAAATATAATATCGTTCTGGTCAAAGTCATAAATTATAAAAGCTGTAACACACAACATGGAGCAAAAGCATGTAGATTTGCCCCTAATGCTATAAAACTATAAATAAGCTAGACTTCAATATTTAAAACAAGGGAGCTGAGCATGGTGGTGCACACCAGTAATCCCAGCACTTGAGAAGCTAAGAAAAGAGGATTACTGTGAGTTTGAGGCCAACTTAGTTAAACAATAAGTTTAAGACCAGTCTGGGCTACATAACAACACTGTGTCTCAAAAAACCAAAATAAATGAAATAAAATAAAATAAAAGAATAAGTAAATATAATACAAGATCAATTATTATGAAAATATAACTTTGTATATGATTCCGTATTCAATAATAGACATATAAATGTATTGAACCAAAACTGATACTACTTAAAGGAGCTATAAGTCTAAATCATAATTAGAGAGAAGAACAAGATGGCAGAATGGTAAGCAGCAGAGTTAAAGGCCTCCCTAAGAGATACCATCTATATGCTGGAATATAGCAACATGTGGAAGACAAGAAGAAAGGAAATGGGCCCTCTGGACCCAGGAAGAATCTAAAACAAGAATTGAAGCCCACAGAAAGAGTAAAAAGAAGCACTTAAACAAAGAATGTGGTAGCTGGTGGTACCTCTGTGCAGAGCCAGACCTACTTTGTGGAACCTGGGGACGCACAATCAAGGTGCCGCAGCGGCGGCAACCCCGGAGGCCTCTGCCGAGAGAGGCAGCATTGGAGGAGAGTGGCAGTGGACAGGGGAAGCAGACCTGGAGAACTGAATTGAAGGATGGTGAGTGCACAGATGTCTTCACCCTCCCTTGAGAGAAAGAGATTGGCTTGGAGACATCCTGGAGTTGGGCTATAAAAGAAATTAGAACAGAAATACTAACTCAAGTAAAAGAACAAATGAAAAACATAATAAAATAACTGCTAGCCAACTCTAAAGGAGACATAGATGAAAAAATGGAGCATAGGAAAATGAGGGAAACCTTGAATGAACAATACAAAGAAGATTTAAAATACATGAAACAGAGTCAAAGAGATAACTAGGAAATCAAAAACTCCAATGAAAGTTGGCAAAACCACTTGAAAGAAACTAAAGATAGACTTTCAAACCTTGAAGACAGGTTTACATCTTGTGTTCGTGAAAGGAAAGAACTCTTAAAAACAACAAGGAACCTGGAAGTAACAATACAATGATTGCAAGACAACTCAAAGAAACATAACTTAAGAATAAAAGGTGTGA
>RJWM01030861.1:0-22872 GCA_004363535.1 Dasyprocta punctata
CTAAGAGATTCATAGATTTGATGTACTGTTATTTTCAAATCCACACCAAAATACATTAGGATTAAAGCAAGTTCTTGCCAGCCACCCAGTCGTTGTTTGCTACCTGTTTGCTGAGCAGATAATTTGTGCCAGTCATTGTGAAAAAGTCTTTATTTTAAGAAAAAAATTTAGTTAACAAAAATTTTCTTAACAAGTTTCACTTAGCAAAATACACCCAAAAGGAAATCACATTACAAAGAAAGCTTTAAGTCAAGGCCTCACCAATTCCTACAGTATTAGTATTGTGTCTCAATTCTCAAAACTAACTCTTTTTAAAAAGCTTAAACTTAACCTAAAAGATTTATTTAAATGAAAATATAAACTAGAATGAACAAACATGAGAAATGTTCCTCTTTGAATTAGGGATCTAGCACCTTTGAGTTGTCCAAAAAGTACATCTCCCCAAGGTGTTCACGGGTCGGCGCCAAGGATCCACGTTTCCTTAACATACTTAAACTACTTAACTCAGGAAACACCACTCCAAGTATACTACCAAATGTTAATCGAGAAAAGCGGAAGAAGAAAATAGTTTTAGTTTACTCAATATCACATGCTAGAAGGAAATTTTGCATGAGAAAACACTGAAGAGGTAATTTTTTAATCCAGATTTCACAAACTCATGGTGCAAAATGGGTCCCACAGCTTCTTCTAGTCATAAACTGCTCCTCACTTCGTGTCGGCTGCCTGTGACAATTTGATTGAGGATTCCAACCTCCCTAAGAAACTAGTCATACCCCCCCATGCTGTTCTGACCGCTGTATCCGGCCCCGTAGCAGCCGCTCACTGACTGGCTCTCCAGGCCACTATAGGTGGCCTGGGCGGCCGACACCCCCATGCCCTGCATCACCTGGCTGCTGTAAGCCCCGTTGCTGGCCCCTGTGGTAGAATTGAGGAAGAGTTCTATATAGCGGTGTTGCATGTTGGCCCTGTCCTTAGACATGGCGGCCACGGCTTCCTCATGGGTGGCGAACTCCACGTCGGCCTCGCCTGTCACCCGACCGTCGGGCCCGATCTCGATGTGCACTCTCACAGGGTTGAGCGGCGAGAAGAAGTTGTAGATGTCGTTCTCGGTGGCTTTATAGGGCAGCCCGCGCATGTGGACACAGTGGCCAGTGGTGCTCTGCACTGTGAACTCGCCGTCTCCGTATCTGTGGTCATACATGCCAGAGAGACAATAGCTGAGGTCTCTCCCGAACAGGTCGGTGGTGAAGCCATAGCCATCGCTGAGGCCGCTGTACTCCTCGTAACCCCCGTAGCCCGCACTGTAGGCCCCGGAGCGCATCCTCTCCAAGCCTGCCTGCTTCACGATGCCGATGTACCTCCGTGCGGTGCCTGGCCGGTCGTAGGGCCCCGGCCGCTGCACGGACATGAACTTCAGAGGTGGGTCTGAGTACGACCTCACCTCCTCCTGGCTGCTCTTGAACACCTCAATGTACCGGTGCCCAATTCTCTCCTTGTGCTTCCCAAGCGCCTTCTCAGCCAGCTCCTGTGAGGCGAACTGCACAAAGGCCTCGCCTGTGATCTTGCCCTCGGGGTCCACAGGCAGTGTGATCCCGTTTGGCACGATCTCCAACCCTGAGAAGAACTGCACGATCTCTTCCTTTGTGCACCCGAATGGGAGTCCCCGGAGCCGCACAAAGCCATCGTTGGCGGTGTCAGCACTGTTGGGACCGCTGTGCTTCAACACCCAATCCATCTCGGTTCTGTGGGACTTGAACACCTCGATGTACCGATGCCCCATGCTTTCCCTGTCTTTTTTCAGGGCCATTTTGACATCATCTTCGGACTCGAGTTCAACAAAAGCCTCACCACTCTGCCTGCCTTCTCTAGTGTAAATGAAATGGACACCTGCAACCCCATCGCGAATCGTGCAGTCGGAGAGAAAGTTCTGCACGTCCTCAATTGAGCAGGACCAGGGCAGCCCACGGAGCTTGACCACATAGCCTTCACCTCCCTCAGGGCCCAGCATCGTGAGCACTTGGCTGGGCAGTTGCTAGACAAGCTTGGGCGCAGCTGTGTGGCTGTAAGAAAGCAAAAACTACTTTACATGATTTTACTTTTAATAGGCATGACAAGAATATGCAATGAGTAGTAAGAAACAACAGAACAAGATGAAGCAGTGAGAAACAGCCAGGGCCCGTGCCTGGAGCTCTACAGCATTTGCCAGGCAGAGGCAGGAAGACCCCGAGACCTGGGTTAGAGGTTAGCCAGGGCAACACAGCAAAAAAAAAAAAAAGAAAAAAAAAAAAAAAAAAACAGAAAGAAAGAGAAAGAAAGGAAACAAATACATTTCAGTCGATGCGAGGATTTTTTTTAAACAGAAGCACAGAGAAGGGAGAATAAAATCTGAAGAGCAAAGTAGTGATCTGGAAGTTTTCAATATAAAAGTGTTACCTTCTAGTGGTCAACTACTACAGGTTTTTCAAAGAGAAGACAAAGAGAATGAGTTTTGAATGCAACATTTAGAAAGATTAAGAACTTTTCAGAGCTGAGGGTGTTGGCACACTGCCACAGGCCCACCTACCCTGGAAACTGAGGCAGGAGGATCACCTGCGACAAGCCTAGACTTTCAGGGCCAGCCTGTGCAATACGATAAGACCATGTCTCTTAAAAAAAAAAAAAAAAAAAGGAAAGAAAAAAAAGGGAAGAAAAGAAAAAAACTTTTTTTTCAGAACTAGATAAATAGCATTACATCAAAGAAAGCTTCTGTTTAGCAAAGCAAACAATCATTAAAGAGAAGAGATAACGTACAGAATGAGGAAACTTTTGCAACCTATGTATTTGGCAAAGGATTAGTATCCATAATATAACAAGGAATTCAAATAACTTAGTTAAAAAAAAAATCCTCAGTCTTGCTGCAATTCCAGCGTTTGGGTGGGCTGAGCAGAAGGATCACAAGTTCCAGCCCAGTTAGGACAATTTGACCGTATTCTCAAAAAATGAGAGACAAAGAGCCTAGGTTCAATTCCCACTACCAAAAAGGGGGCGGGGGGAATCCCACTGGAGTAAAATAATCAAAGCTCTCAAGAGCAACAGTGTTAGAGAAAGTTTGTTTCCCTGAACTGTCAGGTCAGGCCAGCCCCAGGCTAATGCCAGTCAAGTGAGGCAGCCTGAGCCACACCCAGGGAACAGACCACCCACCTGCAAGGCACCAGTGAGCACTGCAAGTTAAGTGTGCGATTGCTGGACCTTAGTCCTCCTGTGTCCACAGGTAAGCTAAGACACTACAAGGTCTGCATTTTGCTGACAATGTGAAAGGGGTTCTGGGACGAAGAATGAACCATAACTCCAAATCCAGTGGGGCTCATACCTCTGCTGACAGGGTCAAGTGCACACAGCACCTGAGGCTAAACTCTGGTGACAACAAAGGCAAGAAGGCAGAATGCCATAGGACTGGCAATCCAATACTCTGGGAGGTTGAGGCACGAGGAACTGAAGTTTGAGCCCAGTCTCAGGAACTTACTGAGACCTTGTCCTCAAAAAACACAAACAAATTGAATGGACTGGGGATGTAGCTCAGGGTTAAGGGCCATGGTTCAATCCCCAGTACCACCAAAAAACCAAATCAGTGACAACTGCAAGAGAAAACACTCAAAGACAGCAAGGCAAGCTCTGAAGCAGTAGTGACAGTGAGAGACATATTAACACACACCCTATGATGCAGACTTCACTCACTGGTATCCACTCCAGACCAAAAATGGCAAGAATATACCCCATGCACAACTATTAACAGTGAGGAATTCAGATTCCTCCATGCCCCCCAGTAATAGTGCAAGGCAGAAGCAAAACAGATTTATATGCAATAACTCAAAAAAGGCTGCCACAATCAAGCACCATTAACTCATTTCTCACAAAAACTGAGGCGGCGGCACAGGTCCTCACTGGGTCCCGCCTCCCGAGCCTCATCCAAGCAGCTACCACAACCCCCATTCTTTCCTGACCACCCTACAAATTCATGCATGTTTTACTGTGCCTCTGGGTGATGGCCCTAGGAACCCAGACCAAAGTAGGGGGGCTCCCTGCACTCCTTCAGACCCACCAGTCTGTCCTATGTGTATGAACCACATTCCTCGTTCACACAGAATCTGGAGGTGCCACAAAGTTCTCTTCCCAGCCCTGACCCAGCACCTCCTGGGACATGATCTATCATCCACAGTCTCTTCCCTGTGTCCTAGCTCCAACCACCCCCTTTCCCTAGGACTCCCCTCAACTCTGCTGTCATGCAAACTTCTGAGAGTCTAAAGGTAACACTATGGAGACCTACTGTGGAACTGCACCCTCCTCATATAGTCCCTACCCTCCTGTTTTCATCACCCACCTTAGGCCCCAAGTACAATGTCAGCCCTTCATGTAAAAAAACAGCATTTGGTAATGTTAGCACAATAGGGCGCTGAGGCAGGAGGAATACCAAATTCAACTCTAGCCTTGCCTGAGCAACTTAGCAGGAAAAAGATTTTCAAAAAATAAAGACCCAGGCTTTACTCCAGTGGGAAAACTCTGAGTTCAATTCCCAGTATTGCCAACAAAAACTATCCAACACAATCCACAACTCAGGAAGACTCACATTTGGTTGTTCCATGACCGTATCGGCAGGCCAGGTGCACACTCCAGGGCAAGTGGGCCCTGAAGGCCAGTTTTAAGGTTCAGTGCTGCTGACACTCTGGACAGGACAGTTCTTTGTTATGGGAACTGACCACCTGTGCACTGTCAATGTGTGGCCGCAATACCATCTCCATCCACTAGAGGCCAGTAATGCCCTACACCCAAGCAACAGCAGGGAACACCAGGCAATCACCACCAGAAAGGTACTTAAGGTAAGGCTGCCCCCAGCCTGGAAAGTCTGGGAACTGCAGGTAATCAAGGCAGAGGGCAGGGCTGGTGGTGGTCAGGACAGCCCTGCTGTCTTTTTGGGGTTTATTTTAGACAAGGTCTCACCAAGTTAGCAGCCCCAGCTAGACCTGAACTTGAAGTGATCCTCCTGCCTCAGCCTCCTCAGTGCGGCGATTACAGGCTCATGTCCCCATGTCAGGCCAGCCTTGCAAGCTTATCCCCACCTTCCATTTCCAAGAGGGGCCACCTGAAGGAAAAGTCTCAAAGTTCAGGCAATTGTCAACAGGGAGCTGCCTCTCCTTTTAGATGGTTACCTGCAGTTCTGCTCTGGGCCCAAACCTGGAGAAACTCCTCCTTTATTTTCACTTTGCACTGAGCTTCCCTTCCCTGGGGTCTCTCAACTGTCAACCTCTACCCATGGTGCCTCATCATTCTTTACTACTCCCAAAATACAATCATTCCTTCCAGAAACCATCTCTCCAGGTGGTCCCCGCCTGCGCCCCATTCTTCAGGGTCATTTCTGGGCTCAGGACACACAAGCTCTCAGCTCCCCAAACCTGACTGGGGAACATAGCTATTGCACGGGGTCTTGACACCAATGAACACCTTGTGCTCTTGACTTCTACAGCATTCCCACTGCACCATGAGGAACCTACCTGCATCCATCCAGAAACTCTAGGACAAACTCATCTTCAACTTCCCCAAACACTGAAATCCAATCAAGCTCTAGAGTGATCCTATTCTACACAAAACTTACTCCAAACATTATTCATTACTTGACTTCAACAACAGTGCTCTTAAGAGTAGGGCCATATCCTAGTAATCCTGAATTGAAAATACTCTTTAAAAAAAGATTAACTTAAACCAGGTGTGGAGGACCACGCCCGTAACCCCAGCTACTTGGAAGGTTGAGACAGGAGAATCAAGCCTGGACTACACAACGAGTATCAGTCTCAAAAAAATAAAAAACTACAGGCATGTTGGCACAGGTCTGTAATCCCAGCACTAGAAAGCCTGAGGTAGAGGGACTGCAGTGAGTTTGAGGCCAGTCTGGACTATGTAGCAAGACCCTGTATCTAAATAAATAAATAGAAAAGACAGACAGGCAGACAAAATGAACTAGAGATGTAGCTCTGTGGTACAACATTGGCCTAGCGTGAGGCCCTGAATTCCATTTCCAGGAACAGAAAAGAAAAAACTGTACACAGAACATACTGCTTATCCATTCTATCTTAAATCACGCTAGCCTACAGAGGAGCATTCACGAAACAAAGCACCTTATAATATTTCTTTGTCCTATTTCTTGCTCTAACTCTGGTAAAAACCGCCTATCCCTAAGTACCTTCCTGTCCATAGCTGGAGGATCGCTCCAGTTCCTCAGCACTACCACAGACCTGGCACCTGAGGGTCCCTTGCTGCCTGTCCTACACACGTACCCCAGACTCCCTCCCCTTGACCTGCAGGGCTGACGCGCACAGGCTAATTCGCCCTGGAGACAGCCTGTGTGCAGACCTAATCCCGCTAATCTAATCCCCGGGTCTCTGCTCTACCACCTTCCCCGCTTCCCGCAAGAGCATCCCAGGCCCACACCCCAAACTCCAGGTCCGGAGCTCACCTAAACACTTGCTGTTTGCAAATCGCTTTCAGGGCCCGGGGTGGGGGTTGGGGGGCCGCTCCGGGCGGACTCTGCCCCGCGCCAGCTCCAACTGCGGTAACCGATCGGGCAGCGATCGCCCGGGCTGTGAGTGATTTAGACGCCGCCCCGGGAACAAGGGCACCGCGCACTGGCTCCTGAGGCGCCTCCTCCGGGACGGCGCCGTTTCCGGTCCAGGCAGGGAGCGCGCTGTCCTGAAACTCGGCTCCGGCTACTTTTGCGCCATCTCTACTTCCCGCCCGTCCCCGCTAACTACACTCAGCTGCGCGGAGTCCCGAGTCCCTCTCGAACTACGCTCGGGGCGACTCACCTGGGTCTGGACGGGCGGCAGCGGGACACACGGCGGGCACTCGGCTCGGTCGTCCTGCGGAGGAGAACAGAGACGGGCGTCGGCGAGGCCGGGGCAGGCGCGCCCGCGCGCCGCGAACTTCCCGCGATTGTTACATAAGGCGGGGGCCGGGACACCGGCCATCTTGCCCCGCGCAGCACTTCCGCCCGCCGCCCGCCGCCGCCCGCCGCGGCCCGACTGCCTCCCCTGCCCCGCCGGCCGACTCACCGCGGTCCCGACCGGCGCACTGCCTCCGCGCGGCCGCAACGACTCCCCGGACTCGGGGCGGGCGGCGGGCGCGAGAGCTTTTGGCGGGAAGCGGCGGCGAGGAGAGCGAGCGCGGCCTGCGCGCCACGGAGCCGAACAGCGAGCCGAGCGCGAACGCCGCGCAGGAAGGGGCGGGCGGGGCGGCTTCCGGGGGGGAGGGGCGGGCGGACCGGAGTCCGCGCGCGGGTCACGGGGCGGGGCGGGCGGCGCCGCCCGCCAGGGCGCAGCCAATGGGAGCGGGGCCTACAGGTGCGGCCGGGCGCAGCGCCCGGGTGGGGGTGGGACTCCCGGCCCCAAGTCCAAGGTGCCCGGGTGCGCGAGCTCGGCAGACCCAGCGGCCCCGCGAGCGCTACCACTCGGCAGGACTACAGGGCAAAGGTATGCAGAGGGCAAGGTGATGTCGTCGGCTGAGAAACGACGAGAAACGAGCCGGCCTGTCCACGGAACAGACCCAAGCAAACAACTAAGTGACACGTATGAGTCACAAGTCTCGGATTCCCGGAGGATTCACAAAGCACGGAACGTGTCTGGCTCTTCATGCAAACAGACCGGTAAGGATCTCTAAGACATGAAGGACTTGCTACACAATGGCACTTGCCTGAAAACGTCGTTCTGTGTAAAATGCGGGAGATGCTCGAGAGACACCCTGAAATATGTGTAAGTGAAATGGTGCGAAGGCTGGGATGCGTTTAGAAATGATCCACAGTTGTTAGTAGGTCAAGATAGAGGCAAAAACTTCATGGCTGGTTGGTAGGCATAGGGGAATTTAATACTGTTTTTCTGTGTTTGTTTGAAAGTAGTCCATAGTAAAACTGCTGCCAACTCCGAAGTGGGGATAGAGCTCGGCGGCACAGCGCATGCCTGGCAAATGCGAGGTCATGAGTTCGATTCCCGGTACCCCAAAAAAAAAAAACAAAACAAAACAAAAGCAAAGCTACCAACTCCACTTTCTTGCTCATTCTTACCATCAGAGTAAGAGGATTTTCAAGATTCAATATTCAGCTACCTCTTGAGTAAGAAACTACAAACACACTCAAGAGAAGTTGAACTATTCTGAAGGAAAACTAGCCGCAAAATTGATGTTTCCGGAAAGAGTACCATCTATAAAAAGTCTACACTGCTTAACAGTTAACTTTGCTTCTTAAAATTCTCTTTTAATATACACTATTTGGAATTCTAGGTGTTCGGCACAGTGCCTGGCTGACATTTCATGTTCTAAGGCCAAGGAAAAGTCAACTGTCTCCAAGTCGAATGTGGTGTGACTGGAGGGTGTTTTTTTGTTTTTGTTTTTTTTGTATTGGGACTTGAACTCAGAACCCCTTGATTCCCAGGCAGGCTCTGTGCAGCTGAGCTATATCCTGGGCCTGTGATTGGAGTTTGCATGTTGAGAGAAGAGTTTAGGTGCTGTATGGAGAATGAATAGTAGTAACCAACGCATGGAGATGAGATGGGAACAACACACATCTAGAGCATTCTGGTGGGACTGAGAGATGTTCAGTAAAATTTACCAAGCTAGGTGTGGGGTACAACACACCTGTAATACCAGCATATGGGGAGGCTGAGGCAAAAGGACAGCAAATTCAAGCCTGGCCTACTTGGTGAGACCCTATCTCAAAATATTAAAAATAAAAAACACTAATAAATTTATGGCCATTGCTCTGAACAAAAAATGGATAATAGGGGTTAGTGCAGCTTGGGGTTCTGAGGAAATGACATTTAGAAGCACAGCAGGGTGGCAGTGTGTGGGGGTGATGGGGTGGGAACTCTTGATAGAATTCCACACAGACAAAAAGGGAACTCTTCTTCCAAATAGCTAGGGTTTAAAAATACAAGTTAGCAGCTCATATTGCTTTTTCTCAAATTTTTGTATTTTTTTTGATGCAGCCCTTTGCCAGTATCCTTTAGGTAAATTGTATTAACTATTTTATTTTGCAACCATTTTAATCTATGTATTCAGCTCTCAAGAAATTCATAAAACAGACTCAGGGCTACAGCTTCTGCTGCTTATGCCTAATGGTGCAGGGAGGCAAAATTCTGGGGTGGTAGTTTGTGAACAGAGCTCTGACCCATTGGGTATGGGTATCTTCCAATTCTGCTGGAAATGGGAGTCAATGAACTCAAAAAAAGAGGGGAAAAAAAACCCCTCCAAATGGGCTGAGCATGGTGGCACATCCCTATAGTCCCAGCACTGGGGGAGGATGAGGCAGAAAGATCATTGCCATTAAGTTCCAGGCCAAACTGCACTATACAGACACACCCAAAAACAAAACAAAAACTTCAAAGCAGCATTCTTACAAGGTCCAATTCAGTGCATCTCAAACATTTTTTACTGTCCTAGACTCACTTGACAATATGATGCAAGTCTGAACCAACCGCAACTAAAATGTGCACCAACATACACAACTGTACTTCTTCTTAGGGGTTTATAGTATCAGCTGTGAGAAACCTGACCCAACTTACACCTCTGCCAAGTCCAAATCACAAACTATCCTAAGGGGCCAGGTGTTTGGCTCAGCAGCTTAAGCACCTGCTGGGCAGGCTCGAGATTGTGAGTTCGAGCCCCGGTACTGCCAAAACAAAAAACAAAAAAAAAAACACCCTATCCTAAGGGACTAGTAAGGACCAAGAAGCTGCACATGGATTATGAGGCTATTAACATTTTGATTTCCATTTTTTTGTTTGTTTGTTTATTTTGGGGTTTTTTGTGATCTGGTCTCCCTATGTAGTCCAGGCTGGCCTCTAACTCATGGCAGTCCTCCTGCCTCATCTTCTCAAGTGCTAGGATTACAGCTGTGCACATCTGGTTATTATCCACAAAAGAGGTTATGTCATGATGTAGACACAGTAAAACAGCAATTTTCTGTCGTCTTTTAGTTTGAGGCCCTTTACTACTTAGCTTGCTTATTGTAGTTAAATCTAGGGTAGGAATAGTTTGCTTGTAAGAAGTTTTTTTTTTTTTTTTTTTTTTTTTTTTTTTTTTTTTTTTTTTTTTGTCTTTTTGAGACAGGGTCTTGCCATGCAGTTTAGGCTGTCCTTGGGCTTTGTAGCCCAAACTAGTCTGGAACTTGCAAGGATCCTCCTGCCTCAGTCTCCTGAGTGCTGGGATTACACCACGCCTGGCTCTTGTAAGGAAATTTAAAAATAAAAATAAAACTATTGCTGAGCATGGTGGAGCAGAACACCAGTAATCCCAGCACACATGAGGCCACCGCAGATAACCCTGAGTTCCAGGCCAGCCTGGGCAAGGCTAGTTTTTGATCTACATAACAAGATCCTCTTTAAATAAAATATAAACTATTTCTAAAAGGTAAAGATGACAGCAGTAATATAATGTTAACTAAATAATACCGAGTGTTTTACAATTAAGATAAGCCCGATGTGGTGATGTACCTGTAACACAGGTACTCAGGAGGCTGAGGCAGAAAGATTAGTGTGTAAGGCCAGCCTGGGTTTGAACTTGCAGTCCCTCTTGCTTCTGCCTCCCTCCCAGAATGCTAGGATTACAGCCTATCCGAAAGGTGCAACCTTTTAACCCAGCATAGAACTAGCAATCATTGCTGTATTTATCATGGATTGCATTTTACAAGTGATTTAAGAATCAATATCTTGCTTGGTTTGGTAGGACACACTTATAATCCTAGCTCTTGGGAGGTTGAGGCAGGAAGACCTCAACAGCACAGCTAAGAAGTTTGTGTGTACAGATTCTGCTAAAGGGAGCAGAGTGGACAGGAAGAGGATCCCAATCACCACCCAGGGCACGACCTACCCTGAGGCCCCCTTCCTAGCCTTTGGTGCTGGCCCCCAGGGAGTCTCTACCCACATCCCTTCAGCAAGTTGTTTTCGGGGCTGGTCTGGTCCACAGCACACTGCTGTGGGAGAGAAAGGGTGGGGACTGGAACCCAGACATGTGCATACGCATGGGACTGGGTAGGACAAGAAAGCAACAGACCAAACCATCAGTTTATAAAGAGGGAAAAACACACAAGAACTTTGACAAACTCCATTACAGAATAAAAAAATCTTTCTGGTTATAGAAAAAAAAATCCTACAAAGTGTTACAAAACAGAAAAATACAGAAACAAAAGTGGGGAAGCAAAGAATGGTGATATCATAAATGATCCAGATATTCTTTGCAATGTGTATAGCCAGACTTAAAAGTAGTGACTGATTACCATTCCTTCTCCTCAGTCCCAGGGCCTTTGAACTGCTCTACATGCCCAGCCCTTTCAAAAAGTTTATTTTTATACAAGCCCTCCTTGTGATCCTGCCTCAGCCCTCCAGAGTTCTGGGACTGCAGGCATAAGAGCAATATTTTTAACTATCTGGAAATGTAACATTTCATGTATGACTTGCGTATTTCTATTGGGTAGCACCTTGCTCTGGATTAAAACAATATGAGAGATTCCATCTACCAAATATAAAGTGGACCTTATTTGGATCCTGTACCCTACATTAAGCAAGTTGGCCCTGTGTAGCTCTGTGGTAGAGTTGTGCCTAGTGTGCATACCAGGTTAAAATAAAGACATTACTATGTACCCTTCAACTCTATTTAACGCTATTTTTTAAAATGTGAACTTAAGAGTGTTTAAAGAAAACAGGCTTGGTAGCTGGGCATGGTGGTGCATGCCTTTAATCCCAGCACTAGGGAGGCTGAGGCAGGAGGATTACTGTGAGTTTGAGACCAGCCTGGGCTACAAAGCAAGTTCAAGGCTGGCCTGAACTGCATAGTGAGACCCTGGGATTTACCTCAGTGGCCCAAGTGCCTGCCTGGCAGGCATGAGGTTGAGTTCAACCCCTAATACCAAAAAAAAAAAAAAAAAAAGGAAAAAGGAAAAAGGGAAAAAAAAAAGGCTTGGTGACACCCAGCTGTAATCCTCAGGGCTGAGGCAGGCCAGCCTGGGCAATTTAGTGAGACCACCTCAAAAACAAAGGGATGGGGGTGTCGTCACTCAAAGATAAGAGAGCTTGCCTAGTATGTGTGAGGCCTTGGTTCAACCCCCAGCACAAGCAAAATATTCGTGAATAAAAACCTTATAGGGGATTAGGAGTATAGTTCAAGGGCAAGAACACATTCTCTTTATGTATTCCAAACCCTGAGGTTCCAGCACAGTACAGTAACCCCCTCCTCCACAAAAAAGGATCTTACAAAATGGTCTGGGATTTGCTGTAAAATAGGCCCACCCAGGCCTTCATAAGACCACTTGCTCAGCATAAAGCAGGGTCAGGGATTCCCTGAGATTCAGGCCCCAGACCAAGTTGTGTCTCTAAGCTAGTGATTTCTCCCAGATTCCACTTTCTCATCTGTCCCATGGGGTTAGTACACAGGAAAGGGAGACACACACTTCCTGCGTTTAGGAAGGGTTAAGGTGGTTACATGTCCTGGGCCTAGTTGGTCTCTCGACTGTCAAAGGGCTTCGGGCCGGATACTTCCTTTTAAATCACATCTTCATTTGAGTATTTCAGTTAAAGAGAACCTTCATAACCTTCAATGAACACCTAAATCACTTGCCAGTTTTAAAATAACAGAAACACATAACAAAAGGTACTGGGCTAGAAATGCTGCTTGGTGGGAAAGCGTTTACTGGCATACAGGGGGCCCGGGTCTGGATTCACAGATGTAAGAGGTTATTAAATCAGAAAGAGATCATAAAATGTAAAAATAAATTTGCCTGACAGAATTTCACACAAGACCATAAACCCTCCTAACGCAAAAGATGAACTTGCTTTGAAAGTAATCCTAGTAGAAATCGAGTCACATATTTTAAAATGAAAAAAATCTCTTCTAGAATTAGCACTTTGAAAACCTTTTCGCGGACAGACCCTAGGATATGTACTTTCGTCTAACCACAGAACCAGAGATACTCTCGTCGTTAATAGAAAGTTAAAAAGCTAAATTTTAACAGCACGATGAAAGTAGTAAAGATTATATAAGATGGTACTATGATGATGATTTTGTGAACAGTCGCTGGAGGCAGCCGGGTCCCGGGAGAGATGAGGAACCCCGAGCTTGCGCTCCACATACCAAGTAGTACATATAGCTAAAGCAAAGGTCAAGCCCGGAGTTCTGCGCAGCTACTCACCCCGGCCGGCGCGGGCACGCGCGGCGCCACGAGGAGGAGGAAAAGGGCCGGCGGCGATGAGCTCGACGGGCGGACGTAGGGGCGGGGCACTCAGCGTAGTGCAATCCGGGCGCCCGGCCACGTGGGCGCCGCCGTCGTTTCCCTGGGGCCCTGAGCCGGCCTCACGCGGCCCTTGGGGCCCACAACCAACCGAACGGCAAAGTACACGCCGCGCCGGCCCCGACTCTCAGGCCGCTGACCCCAACCCGTGAAACGACGGGGGGTGGGAGGTGGGAATGTGGCACCTTCAGGCACAAATCACACTTTCCTAATCCCAGACATGTGGCCGAGTCTTCACTCCGCCCGGGGTGCGTAGTTAGACCCCGGATCTCGCTCGAGTCCAAACGCCACACCGCGATCCCCAATACGAGAGTCCAACCCCTGTCCACGCGGGCTGTGGACACCGACCTCTGATCCCGAGTCCAAATGATAGCCCCACGGTCACACCACGAGGGCCTAGAACCACTCCTCCCCGGGTGCAGATCCCAAGCTCGGATTCCGCCTGAGCCCAAAACCCAACCCCGCGATTACCCCGCAAGGACCTAATACCTCTTCAAGCCGGGTGCTGACCCCAAACTCGGACCCCGCCTCCCAGCCCCAGTCCTACGGTTCCACCTCGGGTGTGGACGTCGACCCCCGGCGGCCTCACCTGGGGCTCTGAGTCTCCGCGCTCCCGCCTCACTGGCGTCTCGGTCGTCCCTCGGAGCACCTAGAGGGTGGAACGTGAGGGACTTGGCAGTTGCAGCACAGGCCGTTGGGGCTTGTTTACTATCACCATGGAAACCCCGGCAGCGCGCGGGAGGAGCATCCGCGAGGCGGGGTCAGCGCGCAGCGGCACCGGCCTCGGCTCCCGCCCGTCGAGCGCACGAGGCGCTTCCGGAAAATCCCTCCTGCTTTGTGCGCGCCCAGCCCCGGCTCGTCCCCGCACTCTGGGCACTTGGAACAGCAGCCCCGGCAGCCCCGGCCCCCGACCCACCGCCACTGCCGGCGTGACCGCGACGGGCTTCCCGTGAACCCCACCTTCCTCACGAAGACACGGCACAGCGTTGCTTCCACGACGGAGCCGGAAGGACGCAAGGACGGCGGTTGGGCGGAGCTTCGGCGGCGGAAATCAATGGGCGGGGCCGCGACGGCCCTATTGTGACGCTCCCAGAGCGGGACCGGGGATTGGTCAGCCGCGGCCCGAGGAAGGAGGTGGGCGAGAGCAGGGAGCGTGGCGCAGGCGCAGGCGCAGGCGCAGGCGCGGCCCTCTTGAGGGGGGAAGGGAGCCCTGTAGTGTTCCTGGCGACCTGCGGAACCCGGAACCTACCGTGGAGGCCGCCGCGTGCGAGCAAGGAAGCGGAGCCAGCGATCTCAGAGCGTGAAGACGAGCCGGCTTCGGGAGTGGGACATCCTGCGCACAATGCTGGGGAGACACCGTCAGGTGCCCTCAAGGGCGCACGGCGCCCAAGCGGCGAGCCTAGCTTCGGCGTGGCCCTCGGGAACTGTGCGAGCGGCCGATCCCCTCCGGTCTGCGCCCGCCCTGCACTTTACCGACGGCTTTCGGCCCGCGCTGAGGGTGCCAGCACACAGCCAGATGTGTGTTGGGGACCGAGGGTTGTCACCTCGGGAGGCTTGGGCAGCGCAGTGGTGGAACCAAGAACAAGTCCCGTGTTTTTTTTTTTTTTAATGTGGTCTAGTTTTAACGTGTTCCACAGTTATAAAAAAATGTGAACTAAAATAGTCTGTGGTGTTGCATGCCTGGGAGTGAGGTAATCCCAGCACTCTTGGGAGGCTGAAGCACGAGGATTGCAAATTCAAGCACATCCTGGACAATTATTAGATCCTATCTCAAAATTTTAAAGAGGCTCAGACATGCTATCGCACATGCCCGTAATCCCAGCACTAAGCGGGCTGAGGCAGGAGGATCGCCCAAAGTTCGAGGCTAGCTTGGACTGCATAGCGACTTCAAGTCTGGCCTGAACTGCATAGCAAGACTTTGTCTCAAAAAACAAAAAACGACTGGAAAGGCGCTGGGTCAATCCCAGCACTCCAGAAACAAAGTGTTAACTGGTGAAGTTATGCAAGAACTTCTTGTCTGTACTATCTTTGTAAATTTTCTGATCTAAAATTTGGTGCACACCTGTAATCCCAGGACTCTGGAAGGGTAAGGCAAGGGAATGGAAAGTTTGATCTCATCTTGGACCATTTAGAGAATAATAAAAATAAAGTCTGGGGAATTCCTTCAGTGCATGGATCCAGGTTTCAATTTCCATTACTGAAAAAAAAATTCCAAACTAAAATTTTCATTAAATTCTAACTGGAGGCACAGCTCACTTGTAGAGCACGCCCTCACTACCATCCTATTCCAAGGCAAACGCAGCTACTTTCAGGTGCAGAGAAATTTGTTCAAAAGGTGGTACTGTTTTTTTTTTCTTTTTTTTTTTTAGCGTTGTTGGACATCAAAGCCACCTACTCTGGAAGCTGAGGTGGGAGGATCTCTTGAGCCCACAAGTTTAAAACCAGGGTGGGCAAGCCAGGTGTGGTGGCGCATGCCTTTCATCCCAGCACTCGGGAGGCTGAGGCAGGAAGATCATTGTGAGTTTGAGACCAGCCTGGGCTACAAAGTGAGTTTGAGGCCAGCCTGAACTGGATAGTGAGACTGTCTCAAAAATAGGGCCAGGAGCCGGGCTGGTGGTGCACGCCTTTAATCCCAGCACTCAGGGAGGCTGAGGTAAATGGAGCGTTGTGAGTTTGAGGCCAACTAGGGTCACAGTGTGAGCAAAGCTGGCCTGAACTACATAGTGTGACCCTACCTCGAAAAAAGTAGGGCTGGGAGTTTGGTTCAGTGGCTTAAGGGCCTGTCTGGCAATTGTGAGGTTGTGAGTTTGATCCCGATAATCACAAAAAGAAAAGGGCCAGGCATTTAGCTCAGTGGCATAAGCACCTGCCTGGCAATTGTGAGGTTGTGAGTTTGATCCCTGGTACCAAGGGAAAAAAACAATGGGCAACACCCCAAGAAATCCATTTCCAAAAATAAACCACTCTGACACAGCAGTACTACTTTGGGATATACTTTACATCCAAGTGAACTTAAAGGAGGGACTCAAATATTTGTATGCATCTGTTCACAGTAGCACTTTTTGTAAGTCAAAAGATGGGTGCAACCCAAATGTCCACCAACAGATGAGTTGGTAAACAAGATACAGGTGTACAACCAAGGGAACCTTTTTCAGCTTGAAAGAGCGGAAATTCAGACACAGGTGCAGTATGCATGAACTTAAGGCACAATGCTAAATGAATCAAGCCACAAAAGGACAAAAAACTGCAGCTGGGTATGGTGGCGCACGCCTTTAATCCCAGCACTAGGGAAGCTGAGGTAGGAAGAATATTGTGAGTTCAAGGCCAGCTTGGGCTACAACATGAGCGCACGTTGCCGGCTGGAGCTACATAGTGCGACCCTGTCTCAAAAAACTAGGGCCTGCAGTTTGGCTCAGTGGCTTAAGCGCTTGTCTGGCAGGTGTGAAGTTGTGAGTTTGATCCCCAGTACCCACAAAAAAAAAGGGCCAGGCATTTAGCTCAGTGGCATAAGCACCTGCCTGGCAATTGTGAGGTTGTGAGTTCGATCTCTGGTGCCCCACACAAAAAAAGACAACCAAATAATTCCACCTCTGTGAGGTACCCAGAGGTGTTAAATCCACAGGGACAGGAGCTGAGAAGGCAAAGAGTTTAATGTGTGCCAAGATTCAGTTTTGTAAAATGAAGAGAGAGTTCTGATAATGGTTATGTCATATACCACTAAATAGTTACACTTTACAGTGTTTAAGATGATAAATTTTATGTGTATTTTATTACCATTAATAAGTAGGGTCAAAGATGTAGCTCAGAGGTGTAGTGTTTGCCCAGGGTGGGTGAGACCTTGGGTTCCATCCATAGCACCAAATGATAATAATCAGAAAAAATTAAGCAAAAATTCTCCTCAGTGACACTGGGCAGGTCTCAAGTGCTCTATGGACCCCATATCCCACAGTGCAGCCTCACACTTAGGAAAAAAAAGGCGGAACATGGTGGTACACATCTGTAAACCCAGCACGTAGGCTAAGCCAGGAGAATCCCATGAGTTTGAGGCCAGCCTACACTACATAACAAGACCCAGTCTCAAAAAACAAAAGAACAAAAGCCAAGTGTGGTGGCACACACCTATAATCCCATCACTCAAGAGGCTCGGCCAGGATTGCTGTGAGTTCAAGTTCAAAACTAGCCTGTAGCTGGACATGGTAGTACATACCTGTAATCCCAGCATTCGGGCGGGGGCAGTGCTGAGGCAGAAGGATCCTTGCAGGATTGAGACCGCCTGGGCTACAAAGTGAGCTCAAAACCAGCCTGAACTGCATAAGGAGACCCTGTCTCAAAAGACCAAAAAAAAAAAAAAAAAAAAAAAAAAAAAAAAAAAAAAAAAAAAAAAAAAAAAGCATCCAGCACTACATAGCAAGACCCTGCCTCAAAAAAAACAAAATTAAGTAATCTGCTACTGGGCACAGGCTGGCCTGCAGTTCCTTCTGCCCTAAGCCCCTGCCTTTATTCCCTTCTTCATGGCTGGAATCCCTTTATCTGAGAAATTTTGGTTATTATTCTAATTATTTCATTATGAGCTTCTGTGTTTATATTAGGGAGTTTCATTTCTACACACAGAAGAAAGTGTGGCCTTCTGATACATTACTCTTCCACTTTCAGGGCCACTGTATCTCCAATTAGTCACCCGTGAAATTTGCCCTAATGTGGATGAATTCCCACTGAGATCACCGCCATCCAACAACTGAAAGCAGAGTGGGGACATGGGGAGCACACACCTGTAATCCCAGTACTCTAGAAAGCTGAGGCAGGTGGATCACAAGCCCAAACCCAAACTGGGACAATTTAGTGATGTAGCGAGACCGTGTCAACATAAAACAAGGGGATCCTATGGTGGTGCACATCTGTGTATTGCTGAGAGTTTGAGGCCAGTCTGGATTACAAAGTGAGTTCAAGGCCAGCCTAAACTACAAAGACAGACCCTGTCTCAAAAAAAAAAAAAAGTAAAATAACAAAACCCATGGGTGGGGGAGTTTTGTGGATATAGCTCAGTAAGAAGGGCCTAGGTTCAGTCCCCAGTACTGAAAAAAAGGAGAGAGAAAAGAAAGGAAAAAGCAGCTTGTTGTAAAGGCTCTGTTGTGATTTTTGTTTTGTTTTTTTCCAAACAGGGTCTCACCATGTAGCCCAGGTTGGCCTCAAACTCACAGTGATCCTCCTACTTCAGCCTCCCAAGGGCTGGAATTGCAAGTGTTTGCCTCCATGCCTGGCCAGATTGTCTCAGCTGTGAACAGTGCAGGGACCTGTGCAGTGGCACAGAGAGAGAGGAGAGCCAGCCAGCATCAGGGAGGTTTCCTCTGACATCAGTCAAGGGCTCAGTGTGGTTGGTTTTACCAAGTTTTAGTAGTGTAGGATTCCTCACATGTGCTCAATATACACCTATTTTAGACAAAGGTTGATTGGAATTGTTATTATTTTTCTATTAGTCTATTTCATTAATCTGATTTTTTTGTTTTGTTTTTTCTGAGACACAGTCTTGCTTTGCAGTTGAGGCTGGTCTTGAACTTTTATTTTTTTATTTTTTGTGGTACCAGGGATCGAACTCACAACTTTGTGCCTGTCAGACAGGCACTTAAGCCACTGAGCCAAACTCCTGGTCCTAGTTTTTTGAGGCAGGGTCGCACTATATAGCTCAGGCCGGCCTTGGGCTCGCCACCCTCTAACTCATAACGCTCCTCCTACCTCAGCCCCTCCTCCCTCAGTGCTGGGATTAAAGGCTTGCGCCACCACACTGGCTTGGCCTTGAATTTACTAGGTAGTCCAGGCTGGCTTCAAACTTGCTGTGATCTTCTTGCATCAGCCTCCCAAGTGCTGGGATCACAGGTGTGTACCACCATGGCCAGCTAATCTGTGATTTAATCAAATTTCTTAATTCTCAACTGGGCACAGTGCACCACAACTGTAATCCTGGCACTTTGGAGACTGAGGCAGGAGGATCACTGTGACTTCAATGCCAGCCTGTGCTAAAAAGTGAGTTCAGGGCCAGACTGGAATACAGAGCAAGACCCTGTCTCAAAAATCCAAAAATATGTAATAAGTAAATAAACAGGGCTGGGAATTAGTGGGCAGACCCTAGTTTCAATCCCCAGTTTAAAACAAAAAAACAAAAACAAAAACAAATAAACCCAGGGCTGGGGATATAGCTCAGGGGCATAAGCACATACCTGGCAAGTGCAAGGCCATGAGTTCAATCCTCGGTACCAGCCGGGCGTGGTGGCGCACGCCTTTAATCCCAGCACTCGGGAGGCTGAGGTAGGCAGAGCGTTGTGGGTTCGAGGCCGGCTTGGGCTACAACGCGAGCGCAAGACCGGCCTGAGCTACATAGTGCGACCCTGCCTCAAAAAACCAGGGCCGGGAGTTTGGCTCAGTTCCTTAAGCGCCTGCCCTGGCAGGCGCGAGGTTGTGAGTTCAATCCCCGGTGCCGCTAAAAAAAAAAAAAAAAAAAAAAAATCCTCGGTACCAAAAACAAAAAAAACACACGTAAAAAAACCCTTAAAAAAAAATCAGGCCTGCCACTTCCTATCTAAATGACTTTACAAAGTCCCTCGTGCTAGATGATATAAAACTGCCCATCTCTCAGGGTTACTATAAATAGTGATAAATGCTGCACGTGGTGACATGCCTGTGATCCCAGTACTAGAGAGGCTGAGGCAGGAGGATAGAAAGTTCAAAGCTAGCCTGCACAATTTAGTGTCTAAACTGTCTAAAACTGAAATAGAAGGGATGGGCTGGAACTCAGCAATAGTGTTGCCTGGCATAGGTTCAACCGTATCAGTGCAGAAAAGGGAAAAAAGATTGGTGGCGATATAAATACCTCGTCCCACACAGCCCTGGGCAGATGGCTGCCGGCCCTCGGGTAGGAGAGCGGGGTTTCTGGCACAGAGACAGAACCTGGCTTTCCCATGGATAGGGCCGAGCTGCTGGTGGGTTCTTGCTGGTGTAGCTGGGCTGAGGGACACAGACTTGTGCAAATGTGAAAGCTCACCTTCTGCAGCAGGGGCCTGGAGACTCTCACGGCGCTGCGGTGGCATCACCCCGGGGCCCCAGGCCCTGTGCTGCTCAGGTCCGTCCCCGGGGTGTGCAGCAGAGAGGCTGCAGCTCCAGGAGCTTCTGCGTTCCCACAGCCAGCCGTAAGAAAGCTTCAGTGTCTGGGGTGCACAGTCTCAAGCGGTAGCAAGTCTACTGCCAAGCGCAAGATGGAACCTGTCCAGTCACCCCTGCCAGATTCTTACATTTTAATTATTTAGTACTGGGGATGAACCCAGGGCTTCGGGCACACTAGGCCTGCGCTCCGCACCCAGCTGCACTTCATTTACTTTTTACCCAGTCCGGGGTCCGGGCTTCTGCACACCACTGCTCCCCCAGTGCTCTGTGGCAGTACAGGTCGGGGATGAGTCAGGCAGGCGTGTGAGGAGCACGGAGGTGCTGACAGCGACGCTCATTCCCGTGTCTCTGAGATCCTCGAGGGGAGATAGGAGCCCGTGTCTAAGGAGCAGCGGGGTCTGAGGCTGCTGAGTGGGGGGCAGGGAGAGGCCTCGCCGCTGTCAGCACTTCTGCAAACGCAGGCAGCTCTGCGTGCTCGGAGACCTTTACAGAGATTTTGAAATATTTCATCATCCAGAAATTCTGTTGCTAAAGTATTGAAAAAAAAATGACAAGGAAAAAATGGAAACAGCCTTTGTAAACAGGGAGGGGAGGAGGGGTCGAAGGGAGGGTAGGGAAATGGGAAAAAAAACACACAAGTTATATCATGTGCAGGTACAAATTCCTTATGACGAATGTGATCATTATGCATATCTAAATGTACCCATAAAATCTGACTGGAAAGAAAAACAAATGAACAAACAAAAAACACAATTTTGTTGCTGTGGGTGTGGCAGTGCAAGCCTGCAAGCCCAGCACTTGGGAAACTGAGGCAGGATTGTGCTGGAGGCCAGCCTGACCACTCAGGTGAGCCACTGTCTTGAAAGGTCTTGTCTCCCAGCCCTGCTCCCATCATCCCAGGGTTCAGTGGCAGGGCCTGTGCCCCAGGGGGTTCATGGGGGGAAAGAGTAGGCAAGTACAGTGACCAGTGTGTGGGCAGGATGGGGGGCATGCAGGGTGGCTGAGGCAGGAGGGCTGCAAGTTCAAGCCCAGCCCAGACAACCTAGCAACTTGGCAAGACCCTGTCTCAAAATTTTAAAGGGCTGGATGCCTCACACTTGCCAGGCAGGTACTTACATCACTGAGCTAAATCCCCAGCCCAAAAGGTATTTTGAATCTCTTCAGGACATCAAGGCAACCAGGGCAGCACAACTAAAGACACTCTGGGTGCACAGTTCTCTATCGAGGTGCCCACCAACAAGGTGTGATCAACATACATGGTGCATGTTTAAATTTTTAAAAATGTATTACAGTAAAACACATCGCTATAAATTCCACTCAAAAGCCACCCCCGCTTCAAACACACTCATCCCATTGCCCTTGTAACTTTCTGCAGCACCTCTGGAGTCCTCTTTCCTAAGTGTCGTTAGTTGTGCTGCCCTGGTTGCCTTGATGTCCTGAAGAGATTCAAAATACTTACCTTTTGGGCTGGGGATTTAGCTCAGTGGCGTAAGTACCTGCCTGGCAAGTGTGAGGCTGTGACTTCAATCCCCTGTACAAAAAATAATAATAATTAATTAATTAAACAAATAAAAATACTTATCTTTCGTGGTCATTTTGACTTTGGGAAAGAAACAGAAGTATCACACCTGGTTAAGGTGGCTGAGGACACAACGCCATGGTTTCAGAGCCTGCCTCCATGGGATGGCACCGCACAGCGCCACTCACTGCCTCCATGGGATGGCACCGCACAGCACCATTCACTGCCTCCATGGGATGGCACCGCACAGCACCACTCACTGCCTCCATGGGATGGCACCGCACAGCACCATTCACTGCATTTTTTATTTTTATTTTTATTTAATTTTACTTATTTATTTTTGTGTGTGTGGCACCAGAGATCGAACTCGGTGGCGCTTAAGCCACTGAGCCACACTCCCACCCCTAGGTTTTTGAGACAGGGTCGCACTATGTAGCTCAGGCCGGCCTTGCGCTCACACTGCAGCCCAAGCCTGCCTCCAACTCACAACGCTCCGCCTACCTCAGCCTCCCCAGTGCTGGGATTAAAGGCGTGCACATTTTTTAAAATAATATTTAATAAAGCCACTCAGGAAAGAGGACTCCCAGATTACTTCAAAGTGGCAAAAGAGACAGGGTGTTTTTCGAATGAGGGGAAGGACTTTGATAGGGATTAAAAGTAATGTGTCTTACCATGTGTTGTAGTCAGGGGTTACAGGGAGAACAACTACATACAGGACACAGAGTTTGTAATACTGTTTTATAATAATCACCCAAAGTTAAACACAAGACAGTGCAGGAAAATCTGTCCACAACACTAAGACCCAGGATAGCCGAGGGCCTGGATCCCACAGCAATATCATGCAAGAGTCCCACTAGAGACCCAAATGCATGACAATGCCTCCCACAGTACCAACTGGGAATCT
>RJWM01030862.1:0-23026 GCA_004363535.1 Dasyprocta punctata
AATAGAATCAGTTGCTAAGGTTAAATTAGTCCCTCCCAAAATTCTGTGCCAAAATCTTAATTCCAGTACTCTACCATGTGAATGTACCTGGAGAAAGAGACTTTGCAGAGATAATTAGATTAAAGCAAGATCATCAGATGAACCACAGTCCAGCTTGACTGGTGTGCTTAGAAGAGAAAATCTGAACACAGACAACACACTCGGGGAGACACAAGGAAAAGATGGCCACCTTTAGGCCAAAGGGGATGTCCTCGGAACATCAGCCCTGCCAACCCTTTGATATTGTACTTCTGTCACTACACCTGTGAAGAAACACATTTGTGTAGTTTAAGACACCCAGTCTATGATGCCTAGCAAACTCACACCACAGTGAATTAGATTTCAGACCATCTCTTGCTTGTATATCTTTCAATCCTCATTCACGTCTCAAGAGCTTGTTCATTATTTTTTATTTGCCCTCCAAAATTTACAACCAATTTTAAATTTTCAATCCTTTGAATATGACAATGTGGCATTAGATGATAAAGATTTTGTGTTCCTTAGTGGCCTCAAAAAAATATGCTGCATTAGTCCTTTCAGCCATCTACACACCTGTCCTCCATAGCTGTTCCAAGCAGGTGAGACACCCAGCGCTGTCTGCGGCAGCGGCACAGGCTACATGTGGAGGGCTTCCCCTGCACTTCCTCTCAGACTTTCTACAGCAGTTGGATTTATTATCTTTCTGTGTCTGGGTGAAGATCTGAAAACAATGTTTTTCTATTTCCTGAAGGAGGAAAATAATTCCTGAAAGCCTTGCCAGGAAGAGTGTCATAGATGTGTTAACAGTCTATAAGTATCTCCACGCCTCATCTTCTATGTGTCTGAGTAACGGGGTACCAGGAAAATCTTTACCTGCTTCACGCCCTTTGAATTTCTGATGAGCTCTTCCAAAAATATTGTTTACTTTTCTAGAAAAAAGTCCTCCTTTTGTTTTCTGCAGCCTCTGTTCACTAAGCTCCAGGCAGCGGCCAGCTTTGATTTCCCTGTGGAAATCCCAGAGGCTGTGCTTCAGTGCAGAGCTAAGAAGAGTCACAGGGAGGATGCGCTGTGCCTCCCCCAGCTGTGCTGGTTACCAGGACACAGTGCCTTGGGTCCTGGTGAAGCACCTGAGTCAGGATGAACCTGACAGCAGAGAGGAGACAATCATGATTCTACCTCAGCATCCAGCCTGGGAAGACGCTGGGTGCCCACATCAATGTTTCCTACTTTGAAGAAATATAACCAACTTGTAGGCCTCCAGTTTGAGAAATAAAGCACTAAAAGTTGTTGTTTGACTTTGGGGCAGTGTAAGGGTGAGCCAGGAATTATCTGATGGACTTAATAGTCCATGACCCTAAATAAATGAAAGTTTTAAAATTGTCACTGAAGTTGTCATTATTGGTGTTTTTTATTTGTTTTTTACAATATTGAAAGAGATCTTCAGGAAGCACTCAGCTTTGGAAGCACTGATGTTAGAGAAAAAAATTCTGGAAACCAACAGTACTGACTTCAAGTCTGGATGAACTTACACAAGTTGCAATCTGAGTGGCCTATATTCTAAAATGAGTAAGATTCCTCTAGGCTGCCCTAAGGATTAAGAAATGATGCCTGCTAAGTGCTGAGCATAATTGATGCCTGTCTTGTACAAATTCAGTAACTAACAGCAAGATTTTTGATGCTCAATCAATGAAAATGGACACTGCTTAAAGCAACAGGAGAAATTCTCAATTCAGAAGCTGAAAGGGAGAAATGCAAAAGCTTCAGGGAACAAAATTCAGGTTCATCAACTCAGCAAGTAATTAGTGTGGACACTGTTCTAGTACACTGCCTTGCTTAGTACTAATTATGATATGGTTGTTTTCTGTGTGCACAGCTAATGAGCCTCCAAGCATGGAATTTATAGCAGACCTAGGATGAAGTAAAATCTACACATATTTAGAGTTCTTAATTTTCACTTTTGCCCTGGAAATTTGAGCAAAAATTCTTTACTCGGGATGGAAGTGAAACACCCAGATAATTTATTAAGATTTAGATGTAAAATATCCCCTGAAAGTCTCAGGTGTTCAGAAGTAGGGTTTTTGGAAAGTGACTGGCACTGTACTCCTCAATGGATGAATCCATTCCAAAGTTCATAGCTCAGTGTGGTGTTAGGAGATGTGGCCTGCTGACTGGGAACATGACTTGGATGAGTGCATTCTTCTCCCAGGCTATACCTTTCTCTTTCTGCTTCCTTGCTGTCAAGGGCTGAGTAGTGTTCCTCTGCCATGCCCCTCTGCCCTGCCCTTTCTGCCTTGGAGTCAGCCAACCATGGACTGATGCTTCCAAAACTGTGAGCCAAAATAAACCTCTCCTCTTTTAAATCACGGGTGTTGGATAATTTGTCCCACCAATAGGACTAATACATGGTTCTTATTCCTGTTGAACTCCAGAACTTAAACACTGACTTACCAACACATATTTGAAGGCAGTGAATGAATAATATGTTCCTGAGAGCCAGATCAGGACAATTCAGCTGAATATATCATTCATTCATTTATTCAATCATTCAAATCAGTACTCTTCATTGAGCTCCTTTCATGGACTATAGCCTATGAAGCATAATAATTTCATAAAGAGTCTCCACGCTACGTGAGGCAAGCATACCATAATATAGTAAAATGAAGGCCTTATCCAAGGAGTGACACCCCTCAGAGAAGGCTGTGAGTTAATATTTGGAAAGAGAGGTCTGGCAATTTTAACGCCAATCTCTTTTCTAGTCCTTAAGCAAAAAGCTTCTTTTGGCTTTAGAGCTTTGAAATGTCCTTGTTTCATCTACAACACTAACAGGGCCAGACCATTCTCTATCTTCAAGAAGTTCAAAAGTTATCTTCTGAAAAAGACTTTCTTTGGTTGCTCTCTCTAACCTACATTCCAGGCACTCTACGGCTTGGCCCAGTTTAGTTTTTAAGATTTCTTATTCCATTATGCACCTATCACTATGATTATTATTAATTTCCTTTGATTTTCATGGTCTACTCATCACTCCTAAAACACAGCAGTTAGAGGGAAAGACAGTTGCTTGATTATCACTATCACTTGGTACACTCGATGTGGAATATGATTTAATATTGGGGTGTGTTCCTCTGCTTCTGCTACTGCACTGTAAATCCAGGCAGGTCATTAATGCTGACTTTAGAAAATACCACTCACTTGGTGAGCATTTAATGATTGAACAAGTAGGCTTTATAGAATGAGCAAGAAGGTACAAAGAATAAAAAGAAAATAGTTCCAGATTGTAAGAATAACAGGTGAATAATGATGGATGTCAAAGACATCATGGTCCATCCATGTGTCTCCTGAAGTTTGAGAGTTAGGAAGGGAAAATTATAGAAACAGTGGGTCCAATTAGCATTACACATGAGCAGCTAGCTATTCCACTAAAGATTTGGGATATATCTTAAACTCACTACTGTTTTTGGGTTAAAAAAAAAAAAAAAACTTGATATCCACATGAAATTGACATAGGGAAAGGAACTGTATATAATGCAGGAGATCCAGAGTCAGCCTGGCTTGTGTCTAAACCCTGTCCACTCAGACCATTAGATGCATAACCTTGCCCTGAGAACGTAGTTTCTTCAAAGCTTCAGTTTCCTCATAGGTAAAATTGCAGATGATAATAGTAATTATTTAAAATTTTGCAAATATTTGGTGATACCATGTACTAGCAATGTTCCAAAATACTCACACATTGGATTCTCAGAAACTATTAACTATGGTTGCTGTTGCTGTGATCATCATAAATTCTTCTTTTGCCTGAAAAGGACTGAAGCATCTACCTTGAGAAATCCACTTGACAAAAAGGAAGAAATCTCAAAAACAATGACCATTTACCAAGCATTTTAACCTATAGTCCTGCAGTTGATCTTAACAACCATACTACAAGGGATTTGTTGTCAACTCTAATTTACAGAAGATAAAACATGTTCAACTAAGAAAGGAACTGAATCAGATCCTCTCATTTCAAACATAATATCATGGGAATAAACAATAGGTGCCAAAAGACATTTCCTAGGCAGCTGTCCAAAACAGAGCATCAACATGGCAAAACTTTTAGAAATAGATGGGTGGAGAGTGGGGTAGGGTTACTGTAAGCAAGGACATTTAACAAGGATGATTATAGTTTAAGTAGTTCAGATAGCAAGGGAAATGAACACTCATTCATGAACCACCTATAACACAGACATCCATCCATGTGCTCTCATCTCTGCCTGTCTCAGAAACCATTGGGGAATGTCCCTATGTCGGGGACAATAAAAAAGAAATACAAACCTTGAGAGCAAGTGGAGAAAGAGTTTTGCCTCTGATCAACAACAGAACAAAGCACCTTGTTGCTGACTCTCAGATCAAATGCAAGGTCAGAAGATATCCAGCAACCCTCACCCCAGTCCTACTCAGGGGCAAGGGCAGGTCCCAGTAACCTGTAGTGGGACTCAGTCTCCTTATCCCTCTCCACACAGTCCACAGTCCCTCAGTTTAGCATAGCCATCCATACAGTGCTGCTATGTTCCTTCCCAAGGGACACCAATCTGCAGAACATAGAATGAAATGTTAGACAACTTCTTTTATCTTTAAAAGAACTAACAAAGCAATCTATTTAGTGAGGAAAGATCTGAGAACACTGGGAAATATCCCGAGTGACCCCTTTGCCCATTTAATACTAAGCTGCCACAAGCTGTGTCCCACATGCAGTGAAGCCTTGCACTAAAACTTGCTGCTCTTTTGATCTTTAAAGATGAATCATCAAACCTCAGAGAGGGCTAGGCAGCTGTCCAAAACAGAGCAGCAAGATGGCGAAACTTTTAGAAATAGCTTGGCAGGGGCAGGTGAGTAGGGACACTTAACAAGGACAATTGTAGTTTAAGTGTTGCGGACAGCAAGAAAGATGAACATTCATTCCTGACCCACGGCAACACAGAGATCTGTTCATGTGCTGCCACCTCTGCCTGTCCCAGGAACCATTTTGTAATGTTCCTTTGCCAGAGAAACCCAGAGGTTAACACACACACTGCACTGGCTTTTCAAAACCAAGAGGAGCTTCAAAAATACTCCTTAGTTATACATCTGATTTAAAAGGCAACAACTGTTAACTCCCACGTGAACAATAATAGAGAATCCTAGGATGTTCTAAGATGGTCATCAGGCCACAGTCTCTGTGGTTCCCGGAAAGATACAAATTCCTTGCAGCCTCCCACAGGAGCCCCAGCTCCAGCGTCAGGTTGACTTTGCACGGAGTGACGAGCGTCTGCTCCGAGAGCTGCACAGGACACAGACACAGAGCTAGCTGGAAGCAGCCCCTGCAGATGGGTACCTCCTGGAGGCCCTGCTTGTCCTACTCATTTTCTAATTCCACAGCGCACATATCTTCTAAGAGGACAACCAAGAGACATATGTTGCTTGGAAAAGATTTACTTGCGCTCCAAAGAGTCCTCTGCTCTGAGGTTTTCTACAGAGCTGTCCGTACAGGCTACCTTCAGCTTTCTTCACTCCACAGATCATTTTGCCCCACAGAGAAAAAAAAAAAAAAACTGGTAGCCCCAAAAGGAGTGACCTAACTCTCTTTACAGTGGAACACTCAAATGTTCCAATAAAGCTCTTTTGGGCAACTTCTTCCTTTGTGGTATAGCACCAATGCTACGTCTAGTCCTAGAGAAGGCAGTTGAGTCCATTGCATATTCCCATAATGCTGCCCACTCTGGCAGATCAGCTCACTACGGCAAATCAAGACCCTTTCTGTTCCCCTTCTTCTGCTTAGAGATGTAGTCTGGAAAGTCAACACGTATGCCCCACCTCCCTTTCCACAGGTTTTCCTGTATGGCCTGGTTTCTATCAAGGAGGCATACATAAATGAGATATGGAGATAATAAAAGCAAAGAACTCACAATATGATTCAAATTTGGATATGAGATATGTTGGCGAGAAAGGCAGTGGAAGTATCTGGTTAGAAGGGACAGCTATGGTGGGAATTTCAGCATTTGATTCTTTGCATTATACTGTTAAGCAGTAGGTAACTTCAACAGAAGAGTTTCTTCCAGATCAGTCACATGTGGTGTCATTAAATATCTCCTCTAGGCCTGTTGCCTTTGGCTGCATTATTCCTAGCCTTAAAGCACCCAAGCAAGCTTCACTGGTCCTCCTGGAGAGTCTTCAAACTATGTGATACCCTTGAATAGACCCCCTTAGACTTAACTGGCTAGTGTTAAAACCCTTTAATCAATTAAAACTCTTCATCTCTTTTTCTAAGAACATAAATATTGAAGTTTCTAAAACAATTGTTCACTAATTTATCCATGCTAGACTTTTGGAATAATTAAGCAAATTCTGGTTACAATCTATCAGTCAAAAACTGATTGTTCCTGAGACCGATATCACCTTCATTCAGAGAAAAGTTGTATCCTAAATAGGCATCTTCTCATTGTAATTTCTATACAGGAATAGCAATACTCTCCTCTTCCAGGTATATAATACAGAAGCGGAGGTTTGAAAGCTCTCCCCACATTTAGTGGAGTTCTTATGCAAGAGGTTCTTTAGGTGAGATACTCAAGTGTCATATCAAGTGTAACTAAAATTGTGGCTTGAGGCAAGAGGGCAGAGCTTGTGCTATACAGATAGTCCTCCTTCAGTGTCCTGGTTAAGGATTATTTGTACTTATGACACAGGAACTTGAGCGACAGTGTAACTTTATGGTGGCTTCTTCCACAGTACCATACTGTAATTTTTGCTGAGTGCACTGTACAGTGCAGTACTGTAGTTTTATGTCCTATTATACTTTACAGTACCATATAAGAGTATGCAAACAAAACCAAAGTCATCAGGTTGGAATTTCTTTTGACCATTTCTTTGTTCCGAATATCTTAATGTACAAACTATATGCAATTTTCTATTTAGCACCCAATTCATTTAACAACCTGGTTGCAGGAACACAGGAATACCTGTATTTACAAAGCACCAAAAGGGGCTTTTTAATACTTTAAGAAGTGATGTTCTTATACTGACCTGGATGAATTTTAAGGCAATTTTTTAACCTAAATAGGATATCTAGAAATTTCTCAGTATTCACATGACAACTCTAATGTTTCTATTTCCTAACCAAGTATTTTAATCTTTTAGCTTTATTAATAGCAGTCATGCCACAAAGAAACTGTTCAGTCTTCCTTTAGTTTAGTGAGAAATACAACTGACCAATAGTTTTATATTCCATTTTTAAAAATGTATATTTCACACTGGAAATCAAGCACTTTTAATTTTAATTCTGTTTTACTTCTCAAAACAAAAGAGGTACAAAATAGAACCAGTAAATCTTAGGAGTTCTCTAAAACAAAAATGAATAAACAAAAATACAAAGAAAACTGAGCATAATCATGTGTTTGAAAGGAAACCTCACTTTCTCTGGCTTCAGAAGAAAAGAATACCCATAGAAGTCAGCTCTTATCAATATGTTCTGTCAGCAAGACATCAGCAGGGTACAAGGAAGACTGGAAATTAAAGTTAGCTAAATCCTGGCTCTTATTTATTACAAACATACCCATAGGCAAATACATTAATCAGGGGTCTTCAATGTCTTTATGATGAGATTAACCTGTAAGTATATATGGGATCTTATAAGATAATACCTATAATAAACACTAGAGAAATGTACAGGAATTGAAACAGAATCATGATAACAATAGTTTCACGTTAGCATTATTTTACTTTCCACTGATTGGAAGAAAATGAGCCATCTTAAGGCTCACAAAATGAAACCTGTAATATCCATCCAGATTTATTTGTACAGAAATATGTATAATTCAAATATATCACCTGTAGCATTTTATTTAAACTACAAAAGATATATCAAACAATGTGTGCTTCCATTGAGAAAATCTGATACATTCCTCTGGTTCAATTCATACAATAAGATTGTACTTTGTACAGACTCTTTAGTGCCAAAATGACATTAATAAACCCCTCCTTTGTTGAGAGAGAAAAGATTAATTAGTTTTAACAAAGGAATATTATGCATAAAAGGAAAATTACATTTTAATTAACTATAAAATGCAAAGCTGGTAGTTTGAAACATGATATTCACTCAGGCTAATCTATTTTCAATTAACTGTATACCTTAATTCATTAATATGTATGAACGTTACAGAATCTCTACTCACTTGAAATATTTTTACTACAGTGTTCAAGATGAGAGTGTGAAACAGATTCTAATCTTCTTTAAATATTACTAGATGGGAAAATGTAAAAATGTGATATATCTACCATTTCAATTAAAATGAAGAGTTTATTTAATGTATTTACCAAATATTCTTGTGGTCCTTTATTAGTCATGTCCTGTTTATTTTAAACTTTTTAACATTTTCTATAGTCACTGAACTCTACTTTCTCCCTACCCAATGACTTTACCACTTTTTCTCCTCTTTACTAATGTGTAATCTCTTTACATAGTGTCCTAAGGACACTGTGTGTGTGTGTGTGTGTGTGTGTGTGTGTGCGCACGCGCGCACGTGTGCGTGTGCATTTTCTTTTAATGGATTTCCTATGTGAATAGAACATTAGTAGTTTTTAATTTTTTGCTGACACACTGAAACTTTATAGGGAGGATTTATGTTTTTAAAACTATCAAAGGTGATTTTGCTAGTCTGGTTATACATGGGCAGTGGGAATTATGTAAGTTTCCATGAAAAAAATTAGAGGTTGAGAAACTGCTATAATAGAACAAGGAGAACTTAATTTGCTTTCTGTTCTACATGTACCCTGAACATTTTGACTCAACAGCTGGTTTGAAAATAAGTTAACTAGAAGATTATTTCTGAGTTCTTCCATTTATGGAAGTGTTTCACTGAATGGCTATTGCTACCGATTTTAACAAGATCCATGTGGTCCTTTCCTAAGCCACACAGTTGTCCCAAGTGCCCAACATATCAACCCTTGCCATGATCTATGTCTCTCAAATACACACGGCAATAACAAAACAATGATTATCAAAATATAAAAATTAAAGACCCTACTTCTGAATACTGTCCAATTCAAGGAACTAAAGGATAGATCTTCAACATTTGAATTTGGAGAAGACATGATCCAACTGGTAATACTCATGAAATAAAAGAATTTAATACCGTCTCAACTTCTCTCAACTGGAATTATATCTGTATGGAATCACATCCACAATACTTTCTGGTTTACCCTCTCCAGCATGGAAACAGAGTCTGATTTTCTGGAAAAGAGTACTCTACATAATTTTCAAACTCCATGGTGGATAAAGTTGTTAAGCTAAATGATCTAAGAAAGATTTGTAAGTCTCTGAAATAAGGTTGAGAAATACATGCTCTCTTAAGTAATATGGTGAAGAAAGGAAAGTGTAAAATAATTCTTCTGAGTGCTTGGAAATAATATTCCAAATAATCTGAAAGAAGAAGTTGGGTTTAAAATTTTCTGCCTCATGAATTCCATAAGATTGTTTGTCTGGTCAGCATCTATTTCCACTTTGGGGTTCAGAATACATGCTTACCCTTCAACAACTTTCTTAATTGCTACATCTTACTAAGTTATATATGTACTAGAATATCACACCCATTCCCCTCACTATGAAGAGGACTTCGATTTGAGCTCTTTGAACTCATACACTGCCTGTTAGAAAGTACATTTATGATGCTCAATATATGAGAACTTTTCAAATACCTTTCTAAGATAAATTCCTTAACATTCCCTTCTAGAAAATGAGAGTTTTCTCACACTGTATGAGTCCATCATTCCATCTACATTGTGAAATAATGATAGGGACCCACCTTGAGGCTTGGACTTGGTCAGTTTACCACAGGGCTTGGAGATGGTGACTGTCTTCTGGCATTCAGCATTGTGGAGGGCTCGCTTCAGATTCCCAGTTCTGGTTTTCAGGGCTGTATTCAGGTCACATTCTCCCCAGGCCTGGAATTGGTATTTACACTCCGCTAAAGGCAGGAGAAAGATCAAAGAGGAATTCTTGAGATAGCCTATTGTGGTGCCGCTATAATAAAGGCAGGCTTTTGTTGTTAACTTTTTGTCTTTGGATAATTATAGATTTCATGAATTTATAAATAAAATAATAGAGGTATTCCATACACTCTTCACCCTCCACTCCCAGACAGGTGTGGTGTCTTGCATAGCTATTGTCCAATAGCATCACCATGAAATTGACACCAACACATTCCAAGAGTTTGTTGAAGTTGCTTCACTTTCACATGCACTCATTTGTGTATTAGGGTGTACATTCGGTTCTGCACAGTTTATCATATGTAGAAGCACGTGATCATCATCATCACTATACAGAACCATCACAACACAAGGGGCGCAGGGTCATCTTTTAAACCACACGCTTCCCACCTCTTTCATCCATGACAACCAAAACACTGCTCCCGTCTCTACAATCCCATCATCTTAAGATATTATATGAATAGAATTAAACAGTATGTGAACTTTTGACATTAGCAGTTTTTAATTTAGCATAATTTCCTGCAGATCCACCCCAATCAAGAGTATCAATAGTCATTCTCTTTTATTTGTGAGCACTATTCCATGACATGGACATACCACAATTATTTTTAACTACATCTGGGTTATTTCTAGCTTTGGAGCATGACAAATAAAACTACTATCTACACTCAAGTCTGGGTTTTTATAGAAATATAAGTTCTATATTTCTCTGGGACAAATGCCTAAGAAAGTGCTGGCTTGCATACTAAACTCATGCTTAGTTTTATAAAACACTGGCATACACTTTTCCAGTATGGCTGTATCATTTTACATCTCCAGCAATATCTGAAGGATCTAGTTCTGTGTGTTCTCCTTTACATTTTATCACATTTTGGTCTAGATGCTATGCTAGGTTTGTAGGAATCCTACTAGAGGTTTAATTTCCATTTACCTAAGGAAAAAAGAAATTGAACATCCTTTTAGAGGTTTCAATGATAACAAACAGCCTGCCATGACATATGTGCCATAGGTTCACCACCACTGCTATAGATGCTCTTTAATAAAATGTGTTTTGCCTATTTTCTTACTGAATTTTTTTTTGCTGTTGAGTTTTGAAAATTATGTATTTCAGACTTGAATCTTTTAAGACACACTATAAAAACCTTGTGTAGGTGAGTCTTGAAGGTGTCCACATACAATTTAGGAATAAATGTATCTAAACTTTACTGTAGTTCAACAACACTTACTGCCACTCAGAAATGTACCCCAAAGGTTACAGAGCATGGGAAAGTTTCATGTGGGCACATTCATGGTCCTGTTTCACTTGCTGGTAGTCCTTAATGCACTTCCTTATAACAGAGGGACAACATTTGAGGCATAATGTCCCAGGATGACCAAGAAAGGCAACAAGACTAGAATGTAGGAGAAAAGGTTATCTAGGAGTTTAATACTGATTTAAAGTTGGAAGTTTTGAGAGAACTTGCCTCCAGGAGGAAGATCAGGCCAGCATGAGGCTGACAGTGGTCAATGAGAGAGAAATCTCTCAAAAAAGGCCATAACCAGGCCTGCTGGGGTCAAAGAGTAAATTCTCAAACATTTGTGGGTGGTGGGGAGGGAACAAAAGAATGAGGGCTGGAAAGTGACACAGATAGTGACAAGAATGAAAAAAAGTAGAAAGGAAAAGATACACAATTTAGAAATAGAAAAAAGAAAAGGAAGAGAAAACAAACAAATGAACCTTGCTGGGAGGAATTCCATACATAGTTTGCGTCCCTACAAGGTAGTGGTTCTCAGTTCTTGATGGTTTTGACATTCAGGGTACATTCGGTCATAAATACGAGAACTATTTTTAGTTTTCACAACTAGTGTGGGTGGGAGTGCTAGTGGAAACTAATGCGCAGAAGCCTGGGATGGTGCCAAATATCTTACAGCACAAAAAACAAAACCTTATGTGGCCCAAAATGTCACCAGTGCTGAAGCTGAGAAACCTCGAGGTGAGGCAAAGTGTCTGGTTACTTTCTGTCTGACAAAATGAAACTATTTAAATTAAGTAGTACTGATTCCAAAAAGACATGTGGTGGAAACGTTGTGGAATTATCTCAGAGCAGGAGCTTGAGTCAATAGGACAGGGTGAGACTTACCTCCAAACTGCTTCTTCCAGTTGCAGGGGATCTTACATCTCTGGGTCTTCATGGTTTGCTTGCACTCAGCTCCAGTGCGAGTGCCCTCCCGGGTGCCCAGCCCACAGTCACCACTAGTGGGCACGCACACACTCCACTGCCATTCGCCACAATCCGACTTCTTCACTTTTTTTTCTAGAAGGAAAAAGCCAAAAAACCCAACATTTAGACCACTCTAACTCCTAGTCATAACCAAGTTCATTCTGCAGCACCGCGATTGTAGGGTGTACACTTTTTACCTTTCTCCTTACTGCCCAGTAAACAGTGGAGAGGAAGGAGAGACCAGTCAAATAACTGAATCAATAGCACATCAACAGAATGGAGAAGGAAACTAAGGAAGGAGCCAGAACCAACAGTAATCTAACTCTTATTGGGCCAAAACTGTTCTAAGTGACTTACTAACATCTCCTTGTAGAATCAATCACTTCTATTTAAAAAAAAGTTCAAAAATAATTCCATGTAAAAAATGAGAAAACATTATATTAGAAGTATCAATGAGATTAACTCTCTCCGTGTAAATTTAAAATGCTTTCTTCATCTTGCAAAATGTAAGAATACAATAGAAATATAGTTCATCACAGATTTAAACAGAATCCCAACTTCACAGACTATGTGTGGCTCTGGGAAGGATTATAGGATGACTTTCTATCCATTTCCTCCTTTGTGAATCTAAGATTTAAAAAAAAAAAAAAAACAAACCTTGGATGACTTGACTTGAGGAAGAGGGACAATATAAGCAAATGGCAGTTAATCTAACAACTATTATTTTTAACAGAGTGTTTTCTCTCTATTTTTAGGCTTAACTATTTTTAACTATCTTTTGTTTAATAGAATCACCTGATTGTCAGTCAATGGTTTCTATATAGTGGACTCTAACATGATCACACTCCAGGATTTACAGTGGAGAAAAAAGTAAGAAGATTGTATTTTGGTTTCCTCAAAATAATCAGAAATATGGAAGGAAAAGGGGAGGAGGGAGTGATGGAGGGAGGGAGGGAAGAAGGAAGGAAGGAAGGATTAAAAGTGGGCAGCTGGGATGAATAGATATTAATCACCAAAGCGACACTTTACAACTGTGCTGCTTACCTGCTTTCTCTTTCTTCCCTGCCTCGACAGTGTCCACAGTTGCCAAAATGAAAATGAATGCCAAGAAGACAGCTGCAAATTTTCGACGCTGCTGCTGGTACTGTTGGGACTGCATTCTAGGAATAAACAGAAAAAGGGAAGAAGGTGATGTCAACCTAGGTCAGGGAAAAAGACTTATTGAACTCTTTAATGAAAGGTTCCACTTTGTAGTTCCAGAATGCTGAGTTTTAGAAAGAGGGATATCAATTATCCTCAGCAAAATATTATGTTTTCTCCTCAGCAGCCACTAGCATGAGTGCTTTTCTGCAATCAGTCACATATTCACTGGCAAAATGCAACAGTTTTCTCCACATGAGACTTCACAGCCATTTGGTAAGTATGATTCTGGGATTATGGGAGCAGAAAAAATCTCAAAGCACATTTTTGAGCAGGCTACTGTAATATGCCTTGATGGAGTGTCACCTGGTCATACCAATTACTACAGCTATCTTCAGAATTCATAATTCCTAGAAATCACCATAGTCATGCAGATCACAGGCTTCATTTGAATGGAAATGGTGTATGGGTGGTCCACAGAACATGTCTATTGTTTATTTTTAGCTGTATTAGTAATGATCAACTTTGTAGTTTATCATTTTGCATGATCATTTCTATCACCTTAGTGAATCACAGAGTGAAGCCAAGAACAGAAACAGAATTTACACACCTGTGACACACACACACACCAACCGTGATTATAAACTCACATGTGCTCAAGATTCTCTAAACTCTAAGATATATTGGAGAGTCACTATATTCACTCAGAATTTGAAATTTTTACAATGAATAAAATTCATACCTCCAGATAACATTAGAAAGCCACTCCTGCAACCTGAATGCATGTGTGATAGCTGTCAATGTGACCACCCTGCCCAACTCCTTCAGAAAGTTTTAGTCCAAGTCCCACCACACACAATCCCCAGTATATTTCCAAGTCACTGACTGCACCTCAGAAGAGCACCCAGAACCCACCGAAGAGCACAAACGTACTTGGCAGAAGTACAGAGAACACTACCTCCCATCAATAATGCACACACACATGCACACGCACAAACACATGTGCACCTGAGTTGTTAATAGAAAGAGACTCTCTTTGGCAAGTTCTTATCTCAGCAATGTTAGTTTTATGTTGCTAAACTCTTACTTTCAGCATTATTTTTTTAAAAAGACTTATCTTACTCAAGTTATATTCATTTTAAGAAAAAAAAACATATAGCCTAGAATTTCCTAATCATACAAGTTTTTGAGTTGAACAGAGATCTACTAAACAAGCTATCAAAACTGAACTATGATCTGGGTCGAAAAAAGGGAAGGGCGGATTGTGGCTGAGGTTGCAGAGATAGTAGAATGCAAATGTGCTTTATATTCTTCTACTATTAACTCAAAGCCATCAAACATTTAACAAGTAGTTAAGTAGTCATTTTCAGCTCTTAAACATTCTAAGGAAAAGTGCGCAGAAACCCACGTTTACTGTGAGTCACTTGTATGAAATGTGTTGAGCAAGGCCTTTGGATTGGACATCTTTCAAATTCATCTCTCCTCCTCACCCTTTGCACCGCTGTCATTCTGCTTAAAACTACATCTTAACAACTTTGATTTTCTGAGCAAAAAATAGTGATATAAACCTTATTTAAAAGAGAAGAGTAAGGGAATTCGGAAATGGAACAATTAAAATAATCCAAAAATTCAAGTGATCCCAAACAATGCCCACAGCCTGCTGTGGCCTCATTGCTGTAATAAATACTCGAGTAATTAGTATATGTGGACACCTGAATACCAATTCCTCTTGCTTGAGATATTTGCATCATTGACTGCTTATTTGTCCTTACCTTCAAGGGAAAGTAAAAGCTCCTCATACAGTTTAACCCCACTTGTTTTCCAACGAAGTGAATGCCAGATGATTGTGAAGGCAAAAATATTTAATTAAAAAGGTGATTAAGATACTGACATATTTTCTCACACTGAGAACAAACAGTGAAGAATGAGAAATAAGAGATAGACAATAAATAGATGATAGATAGATAGAATGAATATATGGATGGATGGATTAATGGGATATACAGATAGGATAGAAAGATGATAGACAGATAGATAGATATAGATAGATAGAGAGGACGAATGGGATATATAGATAGGATAGAAAGATGAGAGAGAGAGAGAGAGAGAGAGAGAGAGAGAGAGAGAGAGCAAAGCCTTAGTATCTAGTCTTAGTTTTAGTTGCTGCTTATTAAAATTTTAATACCAATTCAAAGCCTTAAACAGAAGAATGAATATAGTCGTGTTAAAACAGTGTCTCAGCTGTTTGCCATTATCATGAAACGCAAATCACTGGAAAAACTAAGCCAGAAACAACAGTCAGTGTCCATATGAACAATATGATCAGTAAATGATCAGTGATTCTGATGTACCATGTGCTTCTATCACTAGATCATTCTATATATTTTGTGATCTTCTTGCCTAAACTCTGTGAAATGGTAGTCTTTGGGACATTTCTATCATAAAATAAATCTCAAGATATGGAAAATCGATCATACAAAACTACTGAAGAGCTTAGTGAATCATTATAAGACAAAGTGCTTTTCCCATCCCATCCAAAGCCTTTATATCTTCCTCATTCCAATCATACCCTGGTCCCTTTAAAAGTAACTTTATGGAAATTATTCCTTTGCATAATCTGAGGGTTTTATTCAACTGCATCCTAGACTTGCCTAATTTAAAAATTCGCATGTCTTTTAATTTGCTTTTAATTTCTAGATTATCTCCTTTGCTTTTTAATTCTTGGTGGGGTTTTTTGTTTGTTTGTTGTTTGTTGTTTTGTTTTATTTTGTCTTGTTTTACAAAACCCAGGACATTCCATCAAAGTATCCCACATTCTGGATTTTGCTCATTGTAAATTTACCATGAAATTCAGCATTCTCCTCTTCAGTGGCACATTGGCAGCTGTAAGCAGAGGCTCATTGGACTAGGTGCATTTCTCTGACAAGAATACAAGTGGTATCATATTCTTTTGCCAGTCACTGCATATTTGGTTCTCTCTCTTTGGTGATGTTAACAGCCACTGGTAAGAGATGAGCATGGATGTGGGCTGCAAAGTGGTGATACTCAAATTCTATCCTTTTATTTTCATTGATTACTTGAGTTAACAGCATAAGGAGATTTTTGCACCCTCATTAAATATTTTGTTATGCAGTTGACAATTCATAAAGAAATGCTGCATAAATGCTTAATTCTTTCCTTTTATTTCACTAGCTTTCAAGATTGAGTTTGTTCCCTATTATTGTTGAAATATGGGCATTTACTTTTTTAGTGTTATAAATTCATGGATTTGTTCATATTTAATGGTTTCTAAAACATCCCATTTCTTACTTTTTATTAATTCTTCTTATGAAACCAGCATAAGCTTCATAAGTTGGCTCTCACATAAATTCTTGTAATTATGATCTTTGTAATCTTTGATGAGAACCTTGGACTCTAGTAGATTAAGATGCCCCAGGTCAATAGCACCTCAAATCTGAAACCAGCCATCTATTTAAAAAATCTGTTTGCTATTTTCATAACAAAAAGTATTTCAAACCCAAATCCAGGCACAAAAGATGCTCACCCCTATTGAATTGATTCTCATTTCCAGGCCATTTTCTGTGAGCAGAGTTGAGAAAGGACATAGAGAATGACAATTACCTAGCATGAAATTAATAGTTGGTTTTTCACATATTATACAAGCAATAGTTTCAAAATAACCTATGAATCTTAGATAGTTAAAGTTACTTTGCACTTACTATCTCTTTTTGGCTCTCCTAGAGTGGCTTGGTCTCTAGGTCATCAGACATACTTATCATCTACTGTATCATCTCACTTTGAATGCTCATTAACTTTAGTTATGAGAGCAACGATATACTTATGCCCACCATTAGTTTGTATTTTTTATTATATAACAAAAAAGAATGTATAGAACATTAGAAAAATATTGGCAAGAAATGCAAATGTTGTGAATGTTATATTATTTTTAAAAGAACAATTCACAGTAAAAATGAAATCTGAAAATGACCCTGTCAAAACTATTTCTCACTCAAAATTCTTTTTCTTTAACTATCTTAACTAATTTTTATGTACATATACATAAACATATACATAGTTTTTCTTTCAGTTTCTCACAAAAGTGCAGCAATATGGTGGTTATATATGTGTGACTTATTTATTTCGCTGGTAAGTATATTCTCGAGGGGCATCCGTTTGAGTATGAAAGTGTCAAGTTTATCATTCTTTTTAGCTGAGTAGTATTCCATTATATAGAAATACCACATCCTTTTTGTCCATTCCTCAGTCAATGGGCATTTAGGTTGTCTCCAAGATCTGGCTATTATGAACTGCACAACTATAAACATAGGTGCACATATGTCACTACGGTATGATATTTTTAGTTCTTTTGGGAAGATACCCAGAAGTAGAATAGCTGGGTCAAATGGGACCTCCAATCCTAGCTTTTTGAGGAATCCCCACACTGACTTCCACAGTGGTTGCACCACCCTGCACTCCCACCAACAGTGGAGAAGGGTTCCTTTTTCTCCACAGCCCCTCCAGCACTTTTTATTGGTTGACTTCTTACTACTAGTCGTTCTTTCTGGAGTGAGATAGAATCTCAGTGCTGTTTTCATTTGCATCTCTCAAATGACCAGTGTTGTTGAACATTTTTCCATGTATTGATTTACTGTTTGTACTTCATCTGAAAAGTATGTCTTCATTTCAGATGCCCATTTTTGGATTGGGTTTTTAAATCTTGGAGGACTGATTTTTTAAAATTCCTTATACGTTCTTAACAGTAATCCTTTATCTGAGGGACAGCTGGCAAACATTTTTTCCCACATTGTGGGTTGTGTCTTCACTCTGTTGGTGGTTTCTCTTGCTGTGCAAAAGCTTTTCAATAGGATTAGATCCCATTTATTGATGTTTTGCAATGCATGAGATTGCTGTGCAATCTGGCTTTTATTCATAAAGTCTTTGCCTACACCAGTGTCTTCAAGAGTTTTACCAACTCTATCTTCCAGGCGATTTAATGTTTTCTGTTTTAATGTTGAGATCTTTAATCCATTCGAATTTTAGCTTGGTACATGGTGAAAGATATGGGTTCAGTTTTAATCTTCAGCATGTGGAAAGACAGTTTTTCCAACACCATTTATTAAAGAGGCTATCTTTCTTCAAATGAATGTGTTTGGCACCTTTGTCAAAAATAAGGTAGCTTAGTATGTCTGCAGTTGTTTCTGCATCTTCTAATCTATTCCATTGATCTTCAGGTCTGTTTTTTGCCAGTACCACACTGTTTTTATCAAAGTAGCTTTATAGCATAATTTCAAGTCAGGAATTGCTGTGCTCCCTGTCTTATCTTTTTGCCCAGGATCACCTTTGCTATTCTAGGTCTCTTCTGGTTCCAGATGAATTTTAGGATTGCTTTCTATAATTCTGTGAGATATGCTATTGGAATTTTGATAGAGATTGCATTGAATTTGTATAACAGTTTTGGAAGTATGGCCATTTTCACCATATTTATTCTTCCTACCCAAGAGCATAGGATATCTCTCCATTTTCTAATATCCTCTTCAATGTCCTTTTTCAGAATACTACCACACAAAACTACCTTTCAAAATAGATGGAGAAATAAAATACTTCCATGACAAAGAATATCTGAGGAAATTCATGACCACCAAACCAGCACTCCAAAATGTTCAGAAGGACATTTTCAAAAGAGATAATAAAGACTATAGCTCTATGAACCCCAACAGAAGCAATCTACCAGGAAAGGCAAACAATTAGAAGGAAGAGAAAAAGAAAAAATGGGGAGCCAATAATAGGAAAATAACATGACAAGGATAAGTCAATTCATATCAGTTTTAATCATTAATATTAATGGTCTCAAGTCACCAATCAAAAGACACAGACTCGCTCAATGGATCAAGAAGCAAGGTCCAACAATATGCTGTATACAAGAAACACATTTACTTCCAAAGAAACTCACAGACTGAAAGTCAAAGGATGGAAAACAATACTCCATGCAACAGGAATTCAGAAAAAAGCAGGAGTTGCTATTCTATTTGCATATAAAGTCAATTTTAAGCTGATTAGGAGAGACAAAGAAGGTCACTATATCTCGGTAAAGGGAGCAATCCAAGAAGAAGAGATAACAATCATAAATATCTATGCAACAAGTTTTAGCACATTTATATAAAACAATTATTAATGGACATAAAAAATCAAATAAGCCTTAATACAATTGTATTGGGAGACCTCAATACTTCACTGCCACAAAAAGACAGATCAACTAGACAAAAAGTCAATAATGAAATATTAGCACTAAATCAAACTTTTGAGCAAATGGACTTAGTAGATGTCTATAGAGTCTTCCACCCCATAACATCAGAATACACATTCTTAACAGCTGCACATGGGACATTCTCCAAAATAGACCATATGCTGGCTCATAGAACATACTTAAGTAAATGTTAAGGAATTGAAATTATCCCGTTAGTTCATATGTTGATCAAAAGCTCATTCTCTAGAAAAGTCTTTGCAAAACAACACATCAGCCCTTTTATCCACTATTTTTTTTAATTTTAAAGAGGATAAAACAGAATAAAATCAATCAAAACAAACCAGTGTAAGAGATACAGGACTTCAAAACATTATGAAATCAACAGTAGTTACCATAATGCCTTTTGATGTCTTCAAAATAGCTGCAGATAACTTCAGATATAGTAAAAATCAAACAACAAAATAGAATAAAAACAATAAAAACAAAACATTGAATGCAATAAAGGATTTCAAAACAAGCCAATAGTAAATCCATAATTTCTACCATAATGTATCTTGCTATCCTTGAAATAGCTTCTCCTGCCATCATATTTAATATAATCAAACAAAGCAAAAGAGAATAAAACCCAACCCAACAATACAATGAAAACAATATAGGATCTCAAAACAAGACCATGGGGAATCAACAATGGTTACAACCCTCAGAAGGAGATTCCCCTCTAGATGCCACACTGCCTACTGATACCTTCTGAACCTATGATCAGACCACTGGCCCTAAACCTCCAAGGTTAGTGAAACACCAAAGCACCACAGGCATCCAATTGTATTTCACCTTGATAGCTATCATCACGGCCTGTGTTTCTCCAGATAAGCTGGTCACTTACTGGGGGCAAGGGGTGGGGGTGGTGATACTTCTTGTTTGCGAGCCCGCGTGCCACAAGGAGCTGGAGTCTGACTGTTCCCAGTCTGGCTTGCCCACGCATGGCACTGGTTCCCAGATTGGGCTTATTTGCTGGTGCAGCCATTGTTCTCTCTGCCCCCAGTCTGCAAATGTCACTGACTCACCAGGAGAGGCTTGGGACTAGCTGTTCCCAGTCCAGCAGCAGCCCACACATGGTGCTGGTTTCCAGACTGGGCTTGTTTGTTGCTGCAGCCATTGCTCTCTCTCCCCTCAGTCTGCAAATGGCTCTAACTTATGGGGAGAGGCTTGAGTCTAGCTGTTTCCAGTCCAGTGGTGGCCCGCGCATGGTGCTAGTTCCCAGACTGGGCTCATTTGCTGGTGCAACCATTGTTCTTTCTCCCCCCAGTTCGTAAATCTGCCCACTAGTTTTGAGGAATATAATATCCTAGGTACAGGGCTCCTTTCTTTAAAGTGTCTAAAATATGCTGCTCTGTTTTCTCTCAACATTAAATGATGCTGTTGGAAAGACTGATGACAACCTAATTTCCCAGACTGATAGATAGATGTGTTCTTTCAATTGATTTCTTTAAAATGCAGTAATTCTGCAAATATATAGCTTGGTTTTGTTCATTTGACATCAATATTCTCAGATAATGATGGTTTTTTCCCCAAATTTTTAGTGTTTGTCATTCTATCGCAAATCCTTTTTATGTATTATAATTTCAGAGAAAACTACTCCTTTTTTTATCTTCTATTAATCTTAAAGCATTACTTGTGTTTATTCAATCCTATGTTCCTTCTAATTTCAGCTTCACTTAAAAAACACTTTTATTTCTAATTCATACTTGTGTTTTCTCACCTCATTTCTGAGTTTTTCTAATGCAATTTATGATGTTCCTTAATATGCTATTACATTTTTAAAATGTTTTCTAGCTTATTTTGCAGTATCACTGGGATAATGTTACATGAACAAATTAGAAAATTATCTTAAAAAATTATCTTATTGTTTATAGGGATATTGGTTCAAGCTTATTTTCTTTTTTGTTTTTTTTTTGTTTGTTTGTTTGTTTGTTTGTTTTTTGCGGCACCGGGGATTGAACTCACAACCTCACGCCTGCCAGGGCAGGCGCTTAAGGCACTGAGCCAAACTCCCGGCCCTGGTTTTTTGAGGCAGGGTCGCACTATGTAGCTCAGGCCAGCCTTGCGCTCGCGTTGTAGCCCAAGCCGGCCTCGAACTCACAACGCTCCGCCTACCTCAGCTTCCCGAGTGCTGGGATTAAAGGCATGCGCCACCACGCCCGGCTTTCTTTTCTTTTAATAGTTACTTTGTAGGAAAATGGATGCACCTTGAGACCATAATCTTAAGTGAAATAAATCGGCCACACAAGTTTAAATATTGCATTGTTTCTCTTGTGTGAGAAACCTAAAAGGTAAATGAGGAGCATAATGGAGGATAGATATTAGAAAGTAAGAAGATATTCAAGTGGAAAAAGAAAGGGGAAGAAAAGGAAGGGGAAACAAACAAACAAACAAACAAAAAAAAAGAAAATGGAAGGGAAAACTGGAAACAAACTTGTGTAAATAAATGGGGAGAGGAAGAAGGGTTGAAGGGAGGGGAGGGAAATGTGAATAAAAATAATTGATATGTGTTATATACAGGTACAAATTCCATATGATGAATGTGATTAATATGCATGAAAAATATATACCATAAAGTTTAAATGGTTACTTTGTATGGTATTTGAATTCAATGCATTTCTCTTGTTCATTTTTATGTTCAGATAGCTGTCATACTTTTACACAACTCCTTCCTCTGTCCCCTGATGGCTACAGTGACAGACATCTTTCTGAGATTCCCTGGTGCTGTTTTCCTCCTTGCTTTCCTCTGGACTTTGTTTCTTTCATTCTGCTCCTCATCACTTTTGATTATATTCTCAGAATTTTATCCTCGTGGGGTTCCTGTCCCAGAAGTGAGCCCTGAGGTGCCGCTTGGTACTCTCAGAGTGGTGGCCTTGCCTTAGGGTGCTCCTGGGGCTGCTGGGGAGTCCCCTGTAGTCCACACTGGGACAGGTGTCATGACTTCCTTGCAATTTCATTTATTCAGACACCAACAGCTGCAACTCTTCTGGGTATTAGTGGTTTGCCCTCACTCACTTTTGTCTTCAGGTTTGTGGGAAAGAATCTGTCCTGATTTTCACTTTAAATCTTTTCCATAGGTTTTGCTTCTGCTATCCATCAAGCTGCTATTTCTATAAAAGGATTCAGAAAAATCCCCAAACTATTCTTTTTTTTTTTTTTTTTTTTTTTTTTTTTTTTTTTTTTTTTTTTTTTTTTTTTTTTTTTTTTTTTTTTTTTTTTTTTTTTTTTTGCGGCACCGGGGATTGAACTCACAACCTCGCGCTTGCCAGGGCAGGCGCTTAAGGCACTGAGCCAAACTCCCGGCCCTGGTTTTTTTGAGGCAGGGTCGCACTATGTAGCTCAGGCCGGCCTTGCACTCGCGTTGTAGCCCAAGCCGGCCTCGAACTCACAA
>RJWM01030863.1:0-23022 GCA_004363535.1 Dasyprocta punctata
ATTCCTTGATTGATGGGCACTTGGGTTGTTTCCAAGATCTGGCTATTACAAATTGGCTTTCTATAAACATGGGTGAACAAGTATCACTGTGGTATGATGTTTTCAAATTTTCTGGGAAAATGCCCAGAAGTGGGATAGCTGGGTTGAATGGGATCTCTAATCCCAGTTTCTTGAGGAATCTCCACACTGATTTCCAGAGTGGGTGCACCAGTCTACACTCCCACCTACAGTGGAGAAGAGTTCCTTTTTCTCCACAGTCCCTCCCGCGTTTGTTAGAACTGAATCAAACTTATGAACAAATGGACCTAGTAGATGTGTACCGAGTATTCCACTCATCAGAATACACATTCTTTTCAGCTACGCATGGGTCATTCTCTAAAATAATTCATATACTGGTCCACAAAACATGCTTAAGTAAATGCAAAGGAGCTGAAATAATTCCATGCATATTATCTGACCATAGCACAGTAAAATTGGAAATGAATGACAAAAAAACCTACAAGAACCCCATAAACACATGGAAATTAACTAATACTCTCCTAAATAACCAATGGGTCACAGAAGAAATTAAAGAAGAAATTAAACAATATCTACAATTGAATGAAAATACAAATACAAATTACTGGAACCTGTGGAACACAACGAAAGCAGTCCTCAGAGGGAAATTTATAGCACTAAACTCCCACATCAGAAAAATGGAAAGAACACACATAAACAACCTAATGCTGCACCTCAAACTTCTAGAAAAAGAAGAGCAAGTGGCGCACGCCTTTAACCCCAGCACTCAGGAGGCTGAGGTAGGCGGAGCATTTTGAGTTCAAGGCCTGCTTGGCTTGGGCTACAACGTGAGTACAAGGCCTGCCTGAGCTACATTGTGCGACCCTGTCTCAAAAAACTAGGGCCGGGAGTTTGACTCAGTGGCTTAAGCGCCTGGCAGGCACGAGGTTGTGAGTTTAATGCCTGGTGCCAAACAAAAAAAAAAAAAAAAGGAAGGAAGTTGGAAATTGTGCAGAAGGAGTCAGTGTGGCAGTCTGGAGTCTGAAGATAGTCTGGAGGTTGGATGCCTTCCCAAATGGAAGCTCTGGTCTTTGTTCTTAATAAAGACCTTTAACTGATTATACAAGACCCACTCACATATTATAGAGTAATCTGCTTTACACAAAATCTGCTGACTTTAAAAATCTACTGATTATAACCGCTATTCAGTGTACACTGATCTCAACATTATTCATGTCTGAAAAGATACCTGAAAAATAAATGTAATACCTTGAGTGATGTACTGGAAACAAAATACCAACATTTATTCAAGGACTAATAGAAAATTGGAATAACCTGACAAGAAACGTGATTGAATTAGTTGTTTAAAAACTCAGTAAGAAACTAAGTCTTAGATGACTTCAGTGAATAAATAATTCCACCAAATATTCAAAGGAAACTAGTACTAATACTTCACATATTCTTCTAAGATATAGAAAAGTAAGCAGAACATCTCAACTCATTCTATAATGCTATCATTATCCAGATACCCAAACCAGATGAAAACATCAGCAAGACAGTATCAAACCAAATGTAGCAATATATGAAAAGATTATACAATACAACAAAGTAGGACATAGTCTCACCTTGAAAAAGATGAAATCAGTTTAGGAAATAATTTATAGTACAATTATTGACTCTTGCTTTAACTAGACATTTTGCTTGGTGCTTGAGTTACAACTTTGAAATGTTTGATATTTGAAAATCCATCAAAACTAATACAACAAACTAATAAAAATAAAAGGAACAAGCAGAAGATCATATATACAAAACTCTCTACATACATGGAGAAAAGCATCTGACAAAACTGAAAAACTTTCATAAGAAAAACATCCAACAAAGAATGGTTAAGAATGTTTCCAACTTGAAATTATCCAGTGTTGACTTTAAGTGTAAGAAGGGACATCTGTGAAAAATTGACAGTTAAAATCGTATTTAGTATTGAAAATGGAATGAATGCTTTCTCTGTAAGATTAAAAAAAAGACAGTTTTACTTTTCCACTTCTCTTTCTCATTGCACTAGTGGAGGGAGAATAAGTAAACGGCATCAAAACTGAAAAGAAAAAATAAAATGCTTTCTAGTTGCATTTGGGAAAATTTTGTATGCAGAGAATCTCAGAAATCTCCAAAATGCTATGGAACTAATAAGTGAGTTCACTGCAATCATAAGAAAAAACACTAAAATACAAACATCTATTGTCTTCCTGTAGACTATAATGAAACATCTGAGAAGAAAATGAATAGAATACTACAAGTTACAAATGCATTCCACAGAACAATGTATTTAGAAATAATTTTAGTAAAAGCAGTGGAAGATTTGTATTCTGAGAATTATCAAGTGAATAAGAACAATAGGACATACAATCATAATGACATGTTGATATTTCTATGATTTCAAAGTGGTATGCTGCTTTCTAGCATTGGGCATATGAACTTTACTGTGGGGCTATGTATGCATGATTTATCTTGAGGATTTATACCTGCTAGGTAGTTAGACATAAAAATTCAAATTTCAAAAGGAGGATATAGACTTGAGACAAAAATATGTGCAGCACTGACATCTAAGGAGTTTATAACTATAGAATGAATGATTCCACACAAAGAGAACATGTTAAGAGAGAAGTTTTACAGTGTTTAAGAAGAAACAGAGTTGAATGGCTCTTGGAGAAGGAAAAAGGAAGAGTTATTAAGTATATAAGAAACTCCCAGGGGCTAGTTTTCTCATATAAAGTAAAAGATTATGGAGTTTCAAAGGGATGTCTTTCGAACATAACAAAATTGTAAATGAAACAAAAAATATCATTGATTTTGAAAAATGTACCTTCAGTAAAGTGACAGGGCCAGAAAGTAAAATTGTAGTGATTTAGGTATAAAGGGAAAATAAATATATTTTGCTACTCCTGTAACATTCTGTGTTTTTAACAAACATGGTGAATGTCTTTTAATTATTACATGCTGCTTTATAAAATTTTTAAAATATTAGTAGTAAGGATTTTATAGTACTTATTTTGTGTCTTTAGTGCTTTGTCCTAACAGATAACATGATAGTGCATATGTGCATCAAAGCACAAATCATAATTAGCATTCAATGCAGAAACCAGCGGTGGATTAATTTGAGGAGATAAGCAGTGGCAGATCATGTAAGACATTATTTGCTATAAATTGTGTTAGGATTTTAAATTGGAGTGATATCATCAGATTTGCATTTTAGAAATATCACTCTGCCAGTTTTAGGACAGAGGGATGTAAAGGGCTCATAGCTGACATAAGGGTCACTACAATATGCCAGGATAGTCACCGCAAAACACAGTAAGTGGGGCCAGGGACATAACTCAGCAGCACAGCAATCACCTGGCAGACATGGGGCCCTGAGTTGAGTTCTCAGTATCCATTCCCCCACCAAAAGAAACAGTAAGTGTTTAATCTTGATCATTGCTAGTATGGGTGTCAAAGAAAAAAACTGATAGTACTAGTGAAATAAATTATCAGGTATTACAGATAGCCTGGCAGAGGAAATTGAGAATGAGGAGGAATGTGGTATGATCCCCAAGTATTTCCATATATATATATATATATATATATATATATATATATATATATACTGGGAATTGAACTCACAACCTCACGCTTACCAGGCAAGCACTTGAGCAGCTGAGCTGAATCCCCGGGCCTTGTCTCCCCTTCTAGCTGAATGCATATGACAGCACCTGGTAAGTAGATTAAGGCAGTTAGCTCTGGGAAAAAACTGACCTCGTGGAGTTGGAAGTTTCTGCAGGATATCCAGCTGTAGATAATCAGCCAGAAGTGAAGATGAATCTGAAGGTAAAAGAGTCAGCTAAATTTCTCAATTAAGTACATGTTTAAAAATAAAGTTTCAAGGATAAGTTAATACATATGAGTTTTAACCATCAATGTTAATGGTCTTAATTCACTAGTTAAAAGACATAGTCTGGCATAATGAATCAAGAAGCAAGATCCAACAATAGGCTGTATACAAGAAACACATTTAATTCAAAAAGATACCCGTAGTCTGAAAGTCAAAGGATGGAAAAAAACACTCCATGCCACAGGAGTCCAGAAAAAAGCAGGGGTAGTTATTCTATTTACAGATAAATTTAATTTTAAGCCAAGACTGATTAAGAGAGACAAAGAAGGTCACTATGTATTGGTAAAGGGAACAATCCAAGAGGAAGAAGTAACAATTATAAATATATATGCAACAAATACCAGTGCACCCAGTTATATAAAACAATTATTAATGGACGTGAAAAGTCAAATAAGCCTTAATACAATTGTATTGGGAGACCTCAATACCCCTCTGTCACAAAAAGACAGGTCAACTAGACTTTTGGGGATCTTCTAGATAGAGTATCATGTCATCTGAAACAAAATCTATGTACATAAAAAATTAGTTGTGACAGTCAGAGAAAAAGAATTTTGAGTGAAATGTAATATTCTCAGGGTCACTTTCAGATTTTGTTTTTAATGCAAAATATTCATTTGAAAACAATTGTGTTAATAATCTGTTAGACAGTGTTTCATGTCTATATTTTTTTATCTTAAATAATTTTCGGGAATATCCAATATGCTGATGATTGTTACTGTTTCGTTGGTTGGTGTGAAATTGTCATGTTTCATTTTCTTATCTTCCTTTTGTTAAAAAAAAGAAAAAAGAAAAAAATAAATAAAAATAAACTTTCAAATAACTCAAAGGCTATGTTTTGTTATAGTAGAAAAATTTAGAGGTTGCAATGTAACAATGATTAAATTATGACTGAGATAATATAAATGTTTATACAACATTAAATATATAAAAGCACAGTGTATAAAACCTGGAAAGAAGTTCTGGTATGTTGATGGTTTCATCATATGTAGCCCATGTTAGACAGATCTATACCACATCTGTATTTCCTGTTTTGAGAATATGAATAGCTTTGGAATAGTTAGTATTAATTTTTAAATGAATAAAGAGCTAGAAATAAGACTAGGAAGAAAAAGCAAATGATTGAAGAAAGTCATTGATAACCTTCCGAGGGCTATTTCACACATGTTTAATTAGATGCAGTCTCTGGACAGTATTTGTACATGAACTATTTATTTAAGAACACTGAATGACCATTAGTTTTATACTCTTAGTGTGCCCACTTATGTATCATGAGTGTAACATCGTTAAGTCTTGAGCACTATGTTGAATAAGTATTAAGCTGCATTTTTCAACTTCCTCAAATTACACATGAATATAACCTAACATACAAAAATAATATAAAGTATAAAAAATACAAAGTAACCAGGTCCACACCTGTAATCCCAGCACTTGGGAGGTTGAGGCAGGAGGATCACTACAAGTTTAAATCCAGCCTGTACTACATAGTGAGTTCAAAGCAAGTCTAAACTACATAGTGAGACGCTGTCTCAAAAACAAACAACACAAAAATAATATAAAGTAAAGGAGTTTGCCAATATTAACAAAAAGCTTTTTGAGATAGCCAGTAGGATTATCATTACACTTCATGTTGACATTATCTTGCTATCTCTAGTGCCGTACTCAAAGATAAACATAAAAAATAGATAGGAAATATAATGAAGTGATTAGTGCAGTCTTCCAAGTGTTAATAGGTCCACAGCCATGTCCACAAATCTAAAATTCAAAACAGAAAGTACCTTCTAACTAATTTATTGACCAAACTTGAAGTGAACTGAAGTGAGACATTTTATGGTTTTATTATTGTGAATGTGTGTGGATGTATCTATATACCAATCTATGTACCAATATATCTATATACCATATATCTATGTCTGTCTCCCTAGACATCCACTCATCTGCAAATACCTTTGTGGCAGAAACGTTCATAGTGTTGTTCTAGACTTTGCTAACGCAGCTGGGCATGTGGCGCACGCTTGTAATCACAGCCCTTGGGAGGCTGAGGCAAGAGAATTGTTACAAATTTGACACCATCCTGGGCTATAAAGTGAGCTCAAGATCAGCCTAAACAGCACAGCTAGACACTGCTCAAAAAGAAAAAAAAAATTTGCTAGTGTTACTAAATAGTATACAGTATGTCTACTTTTTCTAAAATTATGAAAAATAATTTTGAATCATTTCTTATTCTAAGCATTTTGGTTAAAGAATCCTGGGCTGAACTGGCTTTATTTTCTGAGTAAATGTGTTCTAACTGTAATGGCGGGCATGCACCTGGCCTCAGTAACTGCTCTACTTAACTAGAAATCCGGAAGTAGACCAGGATCTGGGCTACTCTAATTAGAGATCTCTAATGTGTTCCTATGCAATTCACCACTCTTCCTTTCTACAGTTTAATCTTGGTTAAAATAAAAGATTTGACATTTTTAAAGTATGAAGCCATGTTACAAAATCTAAGAAAAGGAGACGCTAGTCCCCATGGCTCTTTTTATAAGAATAAGAACATATTTTCTAGATGACCCAGTGAATTCCCCTCCTTGTTTCACTGGACTGTATTATCTCACATGCTGTGTTAATGCCATAGGGGAATAAGCTGCAGCTGCGATCAAAATAAACACTCTGAAAAATAAATAAATAGATAAATAAATAAACACCCTGAATAACCACATAGAAGTTGTAATTTGCTGCAATAAAAATGCAAAGATTATTTTCAGCAAAGGATCCTGCGAGATATCAACTAGTGTAAGAGAGATACTTTCTAGTCTTCCTGTTCATGCTATTTTTGGCAATAGTACCCTTCATATTCTTTGAGGTCATGCTGAGTCTTGAGGGTGGGTTTATCAGCACGTAATCTTTTGCCCTATCCCCTGACACTTCTAATATCTTAATTTTATAGAATTGCCCAAACTGGTTCTCATAAAATATATCACCTGTGTCTAAAATGTGAATTTAGGTCTTCTTAAATTGGACCTTGGGTTATTTCACTATGGTTTAGGAGCATTACATAACAGCCACTAAATGTCACTGTGGATCGTGGTCTCTGATGTTGCCAGGAGACACCAAAGATCACCACTTGACCAGGACATACCCATCGTACCCAGCCTGGACCAATCTTGATTATCAAAACACTCATTGGACTCATGAATATAATATTGTGATTAGCTTACTTAGATCAATAATTTTGCTATGGCTGCACATTCAATGTCCCAAGAATCGAAAATACAAATGAGAGGCTCAGGAAATGAGGTACTCATATCAGTAATTTTAGAAAAATGTCCTTCTTGTTCTTTTTTTGTTTTGCTTGCTACGTAGTTCAGGGTGGCCTCAAACTCATTATGTAGTACAGGTTGGCCTCAGTCTCACGGCAGCCCTCTCAACTGCCTCAGCCTGCTAAGTGCTGATATTGCAGGCCTGCACCACCATGCCTGACTCCCTTCCTGCTTATTCTAATGTGCTACAGCATTGAGAAGTGGCTTGAACTAAATCACAGCATCTAACTGGAACAGCTCAATCTCACAAACCACAGGACTAAAATACAATAAAAAAGTCTATAGACACTGAGTGGTAACCACAATATCAGCACAGTAAAATTTTTTTTAAAAAAATCCTTGATTTAATAGTATATTTTTTTACTAAGTAAATGTTCAAAAGGTGTATGAATAAATGTTCAGTTACATTTATTTTCCCTCAATACTTTCTACTACTTTTTGTTTCATAATATTCTTAGTTTTCTTTTTCCATTTTCCATCTCCTGGGTAACCTTACCCACAAGGAGAACTTCATACAGTATTACGGTGTTCTAAGATAGATGATTTATGAATGAAACAAACATTCATGAGATTGAATAGGAAAGGCACTATAATTTTGGCATTCTGAAAAAGATCCTTTGAATAATTAAAATTTTGAGGTAAACTTATAATTTGAGAACTGCCTACGTATGTATAATCATGTGTATCTCATGACATAAAAAAGTAATGCTTACTTCTATTACAATCAAACTTCTTTTATAAATTTGTATAGAAATATCTTACATTAAAAGCATTTTACTGTTGTCTCAGGCAATGTAAAAGAGGAAGCATAGATCTATTGAAATAAAACTGTGCAGCAGGGATTTAGCTTAGCACCTGCCTGGCAAGTGAGAGGGTGTGAGTTCAATTCCCGGTACCAAAACAAAACAAAACAAAAAAAAAAAAAAAGAAAGAAAGAATACTGTGCGATTATTAAATGTTAAATGAAGTGAGGATTTTAAAAATTTTCATTTTACTGTCCTCATAATTAATTTAGGTATCATGATAATTTTGTGAAAATTCTTTTTTTTTCAATTTTAACAAAAGGAAATTATGGAATACGTATTTTCAGAATACAGTTTGTAGAAAAAGTAATTTGGGCCATAGCCCAATGTTACCCTGAGAAAACAACAAAATAAATCGTATAGAGGAGAGAGGTCACTGTGTCTCAAGCCCTAATGCCGGTGTCCATTTCATCTTTACACCTATGAAATTAATGTTTTCTATTTTGTCAGGGGTGAGATCTGGCTACAAATGAAAGCAATTTATATTGGACAATACAAAATATACAATATTCCACTAGTTTGAAAACTCTAAAAATAGATTTTTCAGATTCATTAAATTAATTGTACTTTAAATTTGATTATATTATGCTGAAATTGCCCTTCTACTATATGAAAACATTTCCACTCTGGCTGTATCATTTTTAAATTTATTTGTACACAATCCCTCTTTCCTTTCTTCATCAGGTTATGCATTGGTTTAAAACAAAATATCTTTCCAGTCACTTGTTTCTCAGAAATTCTATTTGATAATTGTTCCAGCTACATATAAAATCCTAACTGACTCTATTCTCTAATAAAGTCTCCAAACAGTACTTTTTAAGTTCCAAATCACAAAGCTCAGAAATAGAGTTTAAAGTTAATATTTACTAATTATACTATACAGTTTCTATGAAATTTACATATTTCATATAAAAGTCAGCTTCCGTTTCTTATCTCCTTTTTCATTTTCTGAATAGACTCAGAGAAATTTATAATTTTGGTTTCACCTTATCCCAAGGATTTAGTAATCTTTCAGAAAACATTTTTAAAAAATCATGCATTTCCACTTACAAAATTGTTCCATCATCTGAATTTAAAGAGAAAGGGAAAAAAAGTTGCTTTACAATTTTATCAAATACATATAAAAGATATTACAATTTTCTCCTAAGTTCTCAAGGACAGGGACTTTTTCTGTTTTTAAACTCAGCATCTGTGATAGTTTACTGCCATTGCCCACAACATGCTTAAAGTACGCATAAAAGAGGACAGAGAAGAGAAAGTCAGAAAAGAGAAGGGAGAGAGGAGGGGAGAGAGGGGGTAGAAGGAAAGAAGACAAATTACTTCTCCAAATGGGTTCATTCTGCCCCAGGCCTGAAATACCATTCTTACTTACCTATATTGGTGGATGTCCTATTCATTATTTCCTATTTTGATTCTGTAATTCTTCCAGTCATTCTCAAATGAATGTGGTTACTTTCTCACATCTTTTCTAAGTTTACTTCTGTATAGATTTTATTATCAGGCTACTTGGGACCTTGCAGTGAGTTCCCAGTTTCCTGCATGGCATTATAGTGCACGGTGAAAACAAAGAGCAAGAAACAAATAGTAATGCAATGGGGATCTGGGGCGGTTCTTTGCTTATGGAGAACAAAAGTCCACAAGGCAGCCAGAACCTCATTATTTACTGATCACATTTACATTGAGGAAAATGGTGAGGAAATTATTGAATGACTCAGAGGGTGGTGGTGATCTTAAGTAATGAGGATCTCATGTTGATGAGGATGGTGAAACTTTTATTTTTTTATTACTGCTTGGTTCTTGAGGAACCAGGATGTCTTCAGTTGACATAATCTTGCCCTGGGACCATTGAGGCCTATGAAGTTATGTTTCCTAAAACCATAACCAGATTGCATGGCAAGGTACTAGGCCTTGGAGAAACCCTAATCACAATTTAATTATGAAATGATTTCCCCCAAAAAACTATGTAGAATGGGCCTCTACATCAGGCAGCTTATCAGCTAACAATAATTTGAAGTTTATAACCTTCTTGAAGCTTATAGTGAGACAGAAGGTGAGAGAGAAGAGACAGAGAGATAGAGATAGAGATAGAGATAGAGAGAGAGAGAGAGAGAGAGAGAGAGAGAGAGAGAGAGGTTATATTTCCCAGCATTTATATCAGACTTTTAAAAAGAGTGCCATTTTACTTGTTTCACTGTGTGTACACTCATGGACCACCTTGGTTACTTTTCTTATTGCTGAAACACAATACCTACCACCCACAAGTTAAAGGAGAAAATGTTCGCTTCAGCTCAGAGTCTGTAGAGGTTCAGTTCATAGTCAGCTTTCTCCAAGGCAGAGTGGTCCGGGAGAGGGACATGGCAAAGGAGAAATACTCCATGGCATAGAAGATAGTAGGCAGGTAGCAGCAAGCGGCAGGCCTTCATTTTCCTTTTCTCATCAAGTGCTTCAAGCCCTTAGTGTGGTGACACCCACACCCACATCGGGTCTTCCAATTATTCACACCAAGAATTGTGATAAACCAATTAGTGGGCAAATCCAGTACCATGCAAACGTAATCCTAGTATCACATACCTTACAACCAACCACCTCTAAAAAGCCCCAAATATCAGTGCATGAGACTTTGGGAGGGAAATCTAGTTGCAAGCCATGTCACTAACTGATCATGTGTAGAGAAATTAGTTAAAATTCATTGTTGATTTGGATTATGTATTCACCCAGGTGGTATAGTAGTCAGGGTTCATTAATGGTCATCTGTGTGAGAAATGCATGATTTAAGAAAGAGGCATTTTTCTTCAAAGGAACTATTTTTAGGATAAAGATACTACCTATAAATTTCATTCCTGAAAAATAATTCACAACTGGCTATGGTGGTGCACACCTATAATACCAGTGCTGAGGAGGCTGAGACAGGAACATTGCTGTGAGTTCAAGACTAGCCTAGACATAAGTTCAAAACCAGCCTGGAGTACATAGCAAGACCCTGTTTCAAAAAACCAAAAAAGAAAAAAAAATCAGTATAGGGCATATAGAAGACAATGAATAGATGGATCAATTAATTCATTTCTATTACTGTAAATGATTGGCTTTATACCAAACAGTGAAATTAAAAAATGAAGGCATGCATCAGAGGAAATTTAATCATATAATAAGAAAATCTGAGCATTTCAGTCTATTTAGAAATCTTAATATTTCTTTGCATAGACCCTTAGAATAGAATATGGAAATTAAATTAATTTTACACAATTATAATTTTCTTAATCTATTTTGATATTTGACTGAAGTTTTTGAACTTGTGAAAGTGCCTGGAGAAATGGTTTCTGCTTTAAAGAAAATGTGTGCCAGATTTTTGGGGCTTGGGTCATAGCTTAATTAAAATTGAGAGAAAAAGAAATTTATGAAATGAAAAAAAGTATAACCATGTCCTGGCAAATACAATATTGCCCCATGTTAACTTCACATTAAATTCAAGGAACATTTTTACTATCTAAAATTGTCAATCTTTACAAAATATGAATAGTTTAAAAACAGAAAATATTTGCATGAATACAATTTTTCATCTAGTTTTACATGTATTAGTCTGATCAGTGTGTATTTTTTGATTCTATGAAACATTCATTTACTAGCATCCTTAGCAATGAATCCTTAAGTTATGAAGGACCTGATATGCAAAATAAAAATTGCAATTTTATTTCTTAATCTTTTGAGATTGTATGAGGAAAAGTACTATATTTTTCTTTTAGGTCCAATGCCTGAGCTGTTTTCAGACTCTGTTTGCAGATACAATGCATTTGGCTGCTGCAGGACTGCAGTCTTAGCTCCCGGTACCCGGTGTGAATTGTTTAAATATGCTTGGAGGGCTTGACTACAAAAATTTTGGTAAAACCTACTAGTTGCTAATAAATCCATTCATTTTAATGGATAGTGAACTTTGCAACAAATTGATAGCAAGTTTTCCCCTTCCTTCTCCCCCTAGCTAATTATCAGTAACCTAATTTGTTTTTACCAAACATCGACAGAATCTTATTTTTAGTGGGAATCTACATTTGTATTTTCAGCAATGCAAACAGAAAATCATGCATGTGTATGAGACAACTTGAGTATTTTAAACTCTATTAAATATATGAGAAGATCTGTGTATTTTGTAATACTGACTAAATGACTGGTAATACAGTTGGATTTTAATACCAAATTTATAAAGCCCAAATGTATAGAGCCCAAATTTATAGAGCCCAAATAAATAATATCTCTATCTTGCTAACATTCCTTTAAGTATTATTTATGAACATCTGAATATAAACTCGTACTGTGTCCAACTTTAGGTAGTAACAGCTTTGGGAATACTCATAACATTACTGTAGCATCAGGGTCTATGAACAGAGTTTGCAGGCATTACTTCTTCAACCAGGTGGTGGTTGATGAGGATTACAAATACAAATATAGGAGACTAGAGATCATGAAATTAATGCAATACAGGAGACAAAAATTAAAGAATCCAGATGCTATTTATTACTCTTACATAGTTTGGTGGAATCAAATTTTTAACACAATCATTTTTATTTCTTGCTCATGTCTGAAATCATAAAACATTTTGGCTTTCAATTGAAAAAACATAGGTGACAACCTTATAGGGTAAAAAGATGTGCTAATGTCTGCTCCTTTATAGACCCATATACATTCTCTAGTGAATTAAAAGTAGGTTGAAAGTTAAAATTGCTGTCAATGTTATGAAAGTTTCCAAATTAAACCAATAGAGTAAATCAGCTCTTAAAGTTAACTCTAAGGTTAAGTCCAGGGCTAAGTCTAGGGCTATGCCCTTATGTCTGGGTACTGGCTGACATTTTTACAGAGCCATAGGCTCTTTATGTTACTTCCTTTATATTCCAAACTAACCATATTCATTTGTATTAAAATTATTCATAGATTTGTAAACATTAAGATTTTTGTCAATTTTTAAAATATGAGAATATTAAGGAAGTTTTCAAAACTTTTCCTCCTCACTAAGACAAATCATTGCAATAACTAGGGTAACATCCTGGCCTAGAAATAAACTTTATAATTAAATTGTATTGTTTCCTGGTATGATCTGATAGATACAGAAACATTACTCAATAGCAGATAACATTGCCTAATATAAAGAAATGGTTCAAATATTGCCAGACAATGAATATGGCACAGTTTTCATTAGGTCAAAATATATAAACCTTGGCCAATATTTTAACTCTGAAATAACAGAAATGAGATGCCCTGAAATAAACCATTACACAGAGAACAAAAGTTCCAACTATTATTGTAATATGATTAGGTTCTTTATATTTTTCTTCTCAACTGAAATAATGAATCTACACATTTCAGGTAGTTATAATTCTGTCTTTTGTAGTGATAGATAGATTAATATGTAATTTTGAGAGTACCAATTTATCTTTGCCACGTTGAGTAATGCACGATTTGAAAAATGTATGTTTTTCATGTAGTAGTTTGAAGCTACTTCACGTGGAATTAAAGATACATAGTTTTCTGATTTGCAGCTGTTGATGAAAGCTAGACAAATGTTTGTCAGTTGAAGTAGTGGTTTTGGGTGAAGATATATAAAAGAAACTCAGCTATCTATAATATATTTTCAGGTTATAACCTTGGATGATAAATTATCTAAACTGAAAGTGTACTATTTTAATGAGTAAACTTAATTTATGAGTGTAGTGTTTTGTATGAGCTAGGTGAATTTACTTTGAGGTGAAAGGTAAATCTGAACACTGCAAAAATTTTACTGTTATAAAAAATAATAAAACCTCATAAAATGGTCAATTAACTTATTGTAGTTAATATTTATTGGATCAACTTCTATGTATCAGTACTATGAGAGATAACAGAAATATAAGTGAATGTTTTGCCTTTTATTCTCAGAGTGTTCCAAACACATAGAAACAGAAGGAAACCAACCATCATTCCAAATGCGATATGATAAATGCAAACGAAAAACTTAAAATGTAATTGTAGGAATAATAAATAGGAGCAGGTGATTCTGTGGCCCCAGGGAAGACTTTGAACAATTTGCATATAGGAAAATTTTAAAGATGAAACAAAAATTCTCTGGAAGAGAAGTTGCAATAGTGTGGTAGCCTGGCGAAATGACAGAAACAAAGATTTAGAAGCATGAAAAAGCTTGCTTTGATGTGAGAAAGCTATAAGTGGCTCTGTGTTATGGAATCAAGAGTCACATAGTTCTTTGAAAGGAGCAATAGTTTATTTTATAGAACAATGATATGGAGGCAGTGTATGAAAAGTGAAAGCTGAGGTCCAAGATATAAAAGTCATGTATTTACTGGCAGAAAATGAGACTAGTGTGATTTGGATGTGATTTTCACGTGACCCTTGAAGTCCACGGTTGGTAAGTCCACGGGTTGTAAACTTAATGACCAATGTGACAGTTTCAAGAGATGGTGAAAACTTTAAAAGGTTGGACTTAACGGAAGATAGTTAGGTTACTGGAGACTCTAATCTTGAATCTCAGAAGGGGATTAATGGTATTTTAGTCACTGTATGGATTAATGGTGTTGTATTCACTGGAATACAACACTTGACAACTGTACCTTACAGGAAGAGAGGTGTATTTTGGCCCACAGCTTCAGACATTTGGTACATTGTTGGCAAGCTCAAAAGCCGAAAGGGCAAGATGGAAGAGCCTGCCTGGAAGGAAAGCTGTCTATGTCATGGTGGTGAGGAAGAAGGGACAGACAGAAAGAGAAAGGGAAGGAGACATACCCTTTTAGACTACTGCCCTTTCCCTCAGTGACCTGACTCTTCCAACCAGCCTCATCTCCTAACAGCAAAATCCACTACTGTGCCCCCATGATCCAACACCCTACAAAAGGCCCATCTCTGGGCACAGGAGGCTCTGGGGGCACCTTCCAGATCCAAAGTACAACCAGTGCTGATCCATGATCAAGTTCCTGTAAAAGTAGATTGTTACAGAAGAGTGGGAATGGCCTTTTCAAGATTGCAGCTTCTGCCTCTACATACCATCTTTTCTGTACGCAGTCTTTTCCCTTCCTGTTTCTCTCCTATGTTGTAAAACAGCCAAAGGCTCTCAGCAAAGGACATATCAATGGAAGTGCTAAATTTTGTACTTTTAATTTTTAAAACTGTGAGCTAAATAAGAAGCTTTTCTTTATGAAGTGTCCAACCTGAAATAATCTGTTATAGCAACAGAAAATGGACTAATACAAAAGGTGTTAGAGAATACCTACACACAGAAATGCAAATACAATGACAAAAATTTTCAACATCACTGGTCCTTAGAAAATGCAAATTCAAACCACACTGAGATTCTGTCTTACTCCAGGAATAATGACTATCACCAGGAAATCAAATAATAACAGGAGCCGGTTGTGGGGACCCATATCTATAATCCCAGCACTTGGCAGGCTGAAGCAGAAAGACAGGAAGATCATCGTGAGTTTGAGGCTAGTCTGGGCTCATAGTGATTGAGTTCAAGGACTACCTGAACTATGAAGTGAGACTATGTTTAAAAAAAATATGAACATCAAATGAAAATAACAAATGCTTGTGAGTGAAGAAAAATCCTTCTCACATTGTTGATGGGAATGTAAACTAGTACAAACACTGTGGAAATCAGTATGAGAATTTCTCACTGAAAATAGACATTCCATTCCACCAAGTTATTCCCTTTTTTATTGTTCCCCAGAAAGAGTTAAAGACATCATAGTACAGTGATTCAGGTACACCCATATTTATAATAGCACAATTCATAATATGGAAGTGGCCTATACAATGATACTTCAGTTTACAGATTTAATTCATTCTACAATTCTGGGAAAGATGGTCATGGTTGTGTTCCTCGTCTGATGTGGAGTTTACTAATGGAAGCAAAATTTTACCTATCCGTTCTTTTCATAAAAAAATTTCCACTATCAGAAGTATTTGTGAAATGAACTTTAACTGTATGTCCATCAACAAATGAATGGACAGAGAAATGTGATGTTTATATACAATGGAGTACTACTCTTTCATAAAGAAGGATAAATTTGGGTTACTTGCAGGGAAAAGGACTCACCTCGAATCCATAATATTCAGCGAAATTACTCAGATACACAAGTTTAAAAATTGTAGTTTCTTTTATATAAGAAATACAAAAGGTAAGTAAATCAACATCAAAATAAATGACAAACAATAGGGAACAGGAAGATAGACCTTTGGCAAAAAGCAAGAGGTCTCAGCTATGTAGGTAAGGAGTGAGAGAGAGGGTCAGGGAATTAAAAAAGAAGAAGTTTCATGTACATGTACTAATTGCCCACAAGAAGTATATTTATTATGTATCTTAAACATGTACTAATAAAAAAAATAAACCCAAGACGCAATTAGGTGTCAATTCCAAAAATGCCATCATCATATTGAGTGGCAATTTCATTCATAAATGTGTATTTTTGTGCAAGATGCCTAACTTATCTCAACATCAAAATCACAGAATGATCAAAATGTGAAACCGTAGATGCAAATTTTAGAGTTCAGTTTTAGATGGGAGAATGTTCCATTTTAGTCTTTAGATTATTTGGCTATCTAGATATATTAGTATATTTTACTGTAATTGAACTTTATGTTTTTCCTGTCCTATTAATCTGTAATTCTTTGTTTTTCAAAATCTGGACCATGTTTTATATTTTTACCATATCATGACATATTATATTTCTGAGACAGAAGATGTTGAAAAAATTAATAATCCAATGAACTAACACAAAGTCTACTTAGCTGTCATTATATAACAGTTGGGTTCTATAACTTTCCTGTGTTTTTCTGTAAAACTTTCTCAGATATTGAGCAAGTAGTAATTCCTTACTCAGTGTCAAACCCTCTGCTGCTTTTCATCTAGTCTGTATCTCTGTCTTGTATTTCCAGGTGGCCAAGAACCAATGTTCATTAATTTTAAGCAACTGTATGAAAACCAATTGTCTTAGTTATTTTCTCATTGCTGGCACAAAATACCTGACACCCATAAGCGAAGGAAGAAAAAGTTTATTTTAACTCACAATTTGTAGAGGTTTCAGTTCATAGCTCTCTGGCTCCACGGCAGGGAGCATGACAGAGGAGAAACAGTCCATGGCATAGCAGGAAGGATGCAGCAGCCTTCCTTCTATTTTCTCCTGTTGTTCTATCTAGGCTACATACCTACACCAAGTGGGTCTTCTGTCTTCACAAAGTCCATCATCCACACTCAGAACTATGTGAAACCAATCAGTGATCTAATACAGTATCATACCTCCATGACCCAGTTACTATATGAGTGCATAAGGCTTTAGGAGGACATCTAGATATAAGCCATAGCACTAACTATGCTAGATATAAAATTTATCATATTAGTAGCATTATGATATGCTCTTCATTTGGTAGAAAAAGAGCTATAATTAACATAGAGGTGAATTTCACATAATTCTTTTTAGACTTAAGTATGTATCCATGGTGTGCATCCTGCCAGGAAAAAATAGCATTGGTACCAAATGAAAATAGAATGAGAACAAGACAGGTTGGCAGAGGTCTGTTCTCATCAAAAGAGAGAAGCTATCCAGTCTGTTCTTTCGACAAAACTACATAAGGCACCCCTTTCTGAAAGTGGCCAAAAGCCCAGGCTTTGATCTGCCTGTTGGAAGATCAGCCCAATAATTTGTATGGTGTAGTATCATGAGAGATATTTACTATTGAATAACACATAGAAAAATGATTGAACTTCACCTTTGAACTTCTACAATTGATGTGTAATAAAGAAGAGAAGCTCATTGATAATTTATTATTTTTTCCTTATTTACCCTCCACATATTGTTGTTATTGTTTTGGACTTTCTAGCAAAATGTCATAGTTAGAAATGGAATAATAATGAAAATAAAAATTCAAACACAGTGTAGTTTTCATTTTACTTACAATTAAACTTGCTAGGAAAAAAGGTCTAGTATTTCTGATTGTTCCTAAAATTATTTGTTCATCTGCTTTATGAATTTTATAGTATGTCATGAGGCCTGGGATCAGGCCACTGACTTGAAATATAGCTGTGAATAGAACAAGTAACCTCAGCCTCATGGGATAACCCCATGGGAGGCAAGTATCCATCAGTTCCAGCCCTGGTACCCCTCCAAAATTAAGCACAATAGATAACTAAATAATGTAATTCTGTAAAATGCAGTAAGTATTAAAGTAAAAGTAGGAGAAGTGAGAGTGCTAGGGCCAAGGAGAGGAATGTAATTTTAAGTAAGATGGTCTGGGTCTAGGGATGTTTCTCCATGGTAGGGTGACTGCTGGAATGCAGTGCAAGAAGCTGGAATGCATCCCCAGCACTTCAATAAATATTAAAATAAAATAATATGGTCTAGGATAGTGAGCAGAGTTGGAGGACAAGAGAACAGGAATTCGAAGCAGGGATGTTTCCAGCAGAAGGATCAGGTATTGCACATATTCTACTAAGGGTGCAGAAAGCATGGGGTGTTCAAGAGCAAAAAGAAATACAATGTGGCGAGGACTGAGTGATTATGAACAAAAGGAAAGTAAATGAGAGGACTACATAGAACCCTGTTACAAGATGGAGGTGAAATAATGTAAGACTTTTTAGGTCGTTTCATAGAATTTGATTTTACTACAAATGAAATGGGAAAACACTGTCTTTTTCACGCATGAGAGTAACTAGATGTGACTTTCACTTTCAAAGTATTATTTTGGTAGCTATCATAAAAGAAGGGTAGAACGACAAGGGAAGAATCAGGTGGACCAGTGAGGAGGCAACTGGAGTAATACAGGTGAGAGACACATGACTCATACAAGGGCAGTGGAAAAAGACAGGAGGCAATGTAAGTTCCTAAAAGTACTTTGAAGTTTGTCAATATTTTAAGCTTGGTTAAATGGTTTAATTTGCTCTTAACCATTAAATTCTTAAGATGATCATATAATGCTAAACCACTTATTCAAAATGTTGAATTTATTACACATTTTCAAGTATATTTGCATTGTCTCCCAGGTGGATGATGAGGTGCATAGTTTATCTATCATTTTGTCATAACTATATAAGATGTCTACTTAGTATTCCTGTAAATGTATGCCAACCGGATACCCTTGAGAAAAATTTAAAAAGTATGTTTGAGTTGAGACACAGAGACATAAAAATTAGTGTGATAAATGTGGGTACTTTTGATCTTAAAATTTTTAAAGTTTACATATAAGTCCTAGCACAAAATGAAATGTCCAGTAACTTCTATAAATTTAAACTCTGTATCACAAGGGAAACCAAATGATAAAGTTCCCATATCTGACACCAACTGAACATATGTGCCTAGTTTTCACCTTCTTTTGGTGAAAATATGCATTTTAATTTTGATCTGGGAGAATGCATTTTGCCCTAAAGTAAGAAAAAAAATTGACACGAATTGTGATTTGAATTTGTTAACTGAAAATTAATTTACTTACATTAGCTTAATTTTACCTTTTTATATTTTGATCCAATAATATAAGTTAAAATAATTCATCCAAGAAATCAGGGAATATTTCCAGTCAGCAGGCAACCAAAAGATCTTACTTGCATTATTGGAAATAACTACATATTTCATATAAAGACTCAGCCTACATGACCTTTAAATTGATATTTAAATCTCATTGTAATTGAAACCAGGATTTTTCTAGTTAGAAAAAATACACACAATATTAGCAACTACAGATGATAAATTTGAGATATTTAGGGCATTGAACACAATGATTAGAGATATGTTTTCATAGAACTTCACTTAACACAAGAGTTCAGTTTAAAATTACTTTTGAAGCATGTGCTTTTTCAAAATCTGAGTTCATGGAAAAATTTATAAGTGTTATTCTAAAAATCACCTTCTGCAAGCCCTACAGAATACATGCTACAAAAAAATCATAAAAGTATTTCATAAGTATCCTTTTGGGGATTTTTAGTTTTTCTATTTTTGCCTTTCAATTCCAAACCAAAGCTTAAGAAAAATTGACTTTTAAATATTTTAATATCAAAGAGAAAATAATGCAAGTGGAACCACATGGAAATGTGATAAACACTTCACCTTCTCAACACTCCAGACTACAGAGACTGAATGCAGACTATGAAAGTCTGAAAGGCCCATCGCTATCTGCTTACTATGCACTGACAGCAACCAGACTCACGAAGCTCACATAACCCTGCACACTTAGCTACAGTGATGGGTTTGCACAGGAGTAGGTCATTTTACTTGCAGGACTTGCATCTTTGCAGGCTAATACTTTCTTACAATTTCCCATCCTCGCTGAGAATGAAAATCACCCTGAGAAGAAACCCAAGATGTAGGTTTGTATTTCTCTAATTGCATAGACATCTTTCATGCCTCCAGATATTTTTACTTCTGAGACAGCCTGCAGTTCTGCTTGCCAACCTGAATCTTGTTTCACAAATTTGTCAGCAGCTGGTATGATCATAAGCCAGTTTTTATGTAAATGAGTGATCTTTCTAATCAATTTTTAACTACAAAATTAAAATTTTAAAACTTTTGAGCAAATTATTTTTCAAAGAGACTAAATAATGTATCATATCTATTTCTTTGGTTTGATTCACGTTATACTAAGTCTCTGATTTTAAGAACTACTGGTATTTCTATTATGCCAAATAAAGTTTTCTCATAGACATGTGGTTTCATAAGGTGTAATACAGTTCATTTCTGTTGAAAGCTTCATTTTACCTTTTTTGGGCTAATAGTCCTAAAAATGACATAGTTTTATTCATTAAAATGTAATGATATTGGTATATTTTTGTACTATTTTGTACTGCTTTAATGGCAGTATGTTCACATCAGTAATTTATTTAGAAAGGCAAAGTACCACAAAATAAAATTGCTACTTTTAATGCCAAAGTTAATCAAACCTTTTAGATGCCTGGGCCAATGTTTTTTAAACTACAAATTAAGCAACTATGAAGTGTATGTGGATTTTCCTGTTCTTTTTCTTTTTAAGACAGGGTCTCTCTATATTCTTCAGGCTACCTTTAAGCTCACTATGTAGCCCAAACTGGCCTTGAACCCATGGCAATCTACAAGGATGTGCCACCATGCCCAACTTCTAGTTATTTTCAAAATGCAAGTTATTTTATTATTGTTCCACACAATAACCAGTATGCTGAGACTAAAGTGTAATACTTATTTCCAATGAGTTTCTGTCCTATGGGTGTACTCATGGGTATATACACCTATTTTTCCAATTTTTGCCCTGGAACATAATAATATTTTAAAGATGAAGAGATTCAACTTTTACCACAGAACAAAGAATAACACTTATTTTTATATTTATCTTTTAAGTCGATAATACACGATTTTTTCTCAAGCACAATTAGTTGCATCTTTAGATTCAGTTATTTTCACAATAACCAAGTATAATTGTGAATTTAAAAATTCAAAAATCATGCAAGACATACCTGTCACTTAATATTATGGACCCTTCAAACATATATTTGAACATACTGCAAAATGTAAATATGCTAAGTTAAAATGTGTAAAACTGTTTTATTCTCATCCCTTTAAATTTATATTATGAAATTAATCTTTACTATTTTGAGTTTTTGAAAGGATAAATTTGACTGATAATTTGGGTATGTAAATTTTATTAATGATTCTGCACATTGACTTTGTAAATTTGATATGGTAACAATAAATAGCTTGCTTTAGAATATATTAGAAGTAAAAATCAAAGCAAATACTTTATTACTGACTACCACTTGTTTTTCTTTTTGTTTCCAGAGTCATTGTCCTCTTCTGGTTCCATGTTCTTTTCTTGGTGAAACTGTACATTCAGGCAAATGCCTACCATAAACCAGATTCTTCATATATATTAACTAAACAAACGAATGAAAGAGAATGAAAATGATTTCTTTCCTTGTCATTGTATTAACAATGAATTTTTAAAGACATTATTACATTGCTCTTTTTCACTGTAAACCTGTTCTCTACTACTCCTTTAATTTCATGACATTGTACTTCTGTTAATTTTTTTCTTAACTCTAATGAAACCACATAGAATTGTCAATGGAGGCAAATGGAATAATTTGTTTCTTTCATTTTATCTTCATTTTTCCCTTTCTGTGATTATTCCTTCTCATAATTTCTCCTTCCTTTTTTCAAGTACATTTCTTTTATCCTTCTATAAGTAATTACGTTTTTTAAAAAAGCATGCATTCTGCTTGTGTACTTACGTTCTTCCACTCTCCATTCAAATTATTGTTCCTCTCAATATCCAGGTCTACCTGAATTTTGGCCTCAAAAATATTAACTTGCAGAAAGGGAGGGCAACGTGCATGGAAACATACTTAGATTATTTCTTTGTAATCCTACTCTTCACTACGTAGCTATGTGACTATAAGCAAATTATCACCTCCCTGACCTGCAGAGTTTTTAGTTCACTGAATCTGATTTTTTAAAAAGTATTTATTAGCACTTGCTTCTGATACACAATGACTATTTTATGATTATGAGTATTCCTATATTTACCTGATGCATCTCAGTTGTTTTTGCATCCTTTTCCCTTCTCACCCAGCCCCTCCCCATCTCTTGGTCCCCTTCGCTTTGGCAATAGATCTATGTCCTTGTTTCCTGTGTCCCTGGATCTGATTTTTGAGGTTGGAGAAGAATTTGGTCTGGAAACTGATTATACTAAATACTGAACAGATCCTTCTCTAAAAGTTAGATTAGAGCCTTCTAGCTAGATGATATTGTTGATGATTGCACTTAGGAAAGGTGACACAGAATATTAGAATAAAATCCTCCATCTCCCTGAAGAGAGGTTTGTTTTGTTTTGTCTGGAAAAAAAGAAAGAGGCAGATGCTCAGCAAGCCTGTAGGTCCTATGCCAAGCAACGGTGATACTTACTTTTTACAGCAAGACTTAATGGAATAGAAATGGAAGGACTGATAAATTGTTTCCATTCATTATTGATGACTCATGAGTAGGGTGAGGTTGTTCCTACAAAGAGA
>RJWM01030864.1:0-22968 GCA_004363535.1 Dasyprocta punctata
TTATTAAATAGAAAGCTAGATAAGAAAACAAGCAAGAAAGGAAAAATCTGATCCACAAATAAAATGAAGTAAATACTAGAAAGGAAGAGAAAGAAAGGTAAAGAAATAGAAGAAATATAAAAAGAATTATCCATAAAATTTTAATAGTGCACATTTCTAAATTGTGAAACTTGGGATGACTACTTTCTTCCATTTCTTGTTTCACTCTATTGTTGTGTATCTCTGTTTTATTTTAATTATGCATGTTTTCCTCCCTTTTAAATTGTCAAAGAAGGTATGAGTAAGGTAGGACAGTAGGGCGTGGCAAACTGGCTGGGCAAGAGGATATGACCTGTCAATCATGGAGATCCAGGAGACATACAAGGCCCACACCTAAACCAATCAGAGCGTGTTTGCTTTAGTTCATCTCAGGCGAATGCAAGTGACTTTTTAATATAGGATGGCCTAGACCTGAGTCAGTCTTAAGAGAGGGAGATAGAAAGACACTGCCATTAAGTTCGCTCAGTCATTGTGCTCTTTCATTGTGATCTACTCTCATATTGCAAAGCATATTTCTTTTCCTACTTTTAACTGGCACACTCTCATTTGTAGAGTACGTTTTTCTAACTTTGATAAGTGTAAAACTTCATTACTTTTTGGGCTTCTTTTATCCAATTCTTTGTTCAGAATGAGAAAAACCTAGGAAAAACTCTTTAGAAGAGTCCCTAGCACCCCAGAAACTACAACAATATTTTTCTTAAAAATCATAAGCGTTGTTCATTTCTAACTGATGATATTGCATCAGTTTCTAACAGTTTTGTTTTATATGTAAATATGTACATATATATGTATATATGGCAAAAATTAATTTTTCTTTCGCTGTTATTTATTAGTACACACTTGTAACATGTTTTTAATTAGTTTTTAAATAGTAAGAGTACTAATAAAACTGAAAATAATTTTTAAAATCTTTCAAAAATAATTTTTATTACCATAACCATAGTCAAAACGTAATTTTTGTTTAAAATGCAGATTACATGAACGAACATGAATATTAGGTAAAGGAAGAATGTAGCTATAAATTACGTGTAATGTCCGGCTGCAATTCTACACTTGATCTTAGCCAAAAGGCCAAGAAGCGATTCGGCTGCAATTCTATGATTCCAGGGGGAAGGACAGTGAGAGAATGGAAAAATAAAGAGATGAAAACTGAGGTCAGGTGGAGCCCTCTCTCTGAATGGGAGGAAAGGAACTTCTCAAGCACCTTAGCGTGCTTATTTAAACCTTAGCAACTTAGTGTCACGTGACATTCCATCGCCTAGTAGTCTGCATCCATGGCGACCTAGGCTTGTTCTCCAGACTGGAACACCTGTTGCCGGGGCACTCATTCTCCCACCAGGCTTGCATCCTCCCCTCCCCCGGCATTTGAGATCAATCTCCAGCTTCAGCCACGCCCTACAATTATGGAGCAAATTTAGAGTAAAATTTATTTATTTATTTATTTATTTATTTTTTGCAACACTGGGGATCAAACTTGCAAACTCGCACCTACCACACAGGCACTTAAGCCACTGAGCCAAACTCCCAGCAGTAAAATTTATTGAAATACTGTGTAGCCTTTGATTATAATGCAATCACCTTTGTAAATTTAAGTGTCGTATTTGCAGATAATAAAAACAAAACTCCAATACCTGAAGACTGTATATAACATTGCCATGTATCTAAACTATGCTGTTACCTTTCCTATTTTTTGTTCATATATAGATAAGCTGCGTTTTATTTTTTCCACATTGTCTGAATTTCAAACTGCTAGGTACATTTACTTTTCTGTGTGGTTCACTGGTGAGTTATAGTCTTCCCCCACTGACACTGCAAATAAACTACTCCTAAGCCTGGGGCCTGTGAATGCTATCCTGGAGATTATTGAAGTTGTAATCAAGTTTAAGATCATGAGATGAGAAAGATATACCACTTTTTGTGGATGGGTTTTAATTCCTAGGATAATTGTCTTTATTAAGACAGGTAGAGGGACTATGGTGTAAAGAATGGCAGAGATTGGAGTGATGTGGCTGAAAGTCAAAGAAATCTCAGGATCAGCCCAGGGCACTCCCTTCTGAGACAGAGGTAGGGCACTGATTTTCCCTCTGAACTCCCACAAGACACTGGACTTGACTTTGAACTTGAGTACTCCAGAAAGCTGAGAAAATAAGTTCTATTGTTTTAAGCCATCAAGATGGTGGCAATTTGATATGGTACCTTCAGGAAAGCAGAACAAGTCCATTGTATCATATATACAATTTTATTTTTTCCAACACTGATAAAAATTCTATTCTACAAATTTAAAACTGTTTAAAATGCTGTTATGATTTTTTGCTATCAATATAAATGATGTTAGCATTTTGCTACTTGTCAAAAGTGATTCAACAAAGACCAAAACCAAGTCACAGAAATTAACGGAATGATTAGTGCATTCATCTGTTATAGGAAAAATGAAATTTCTTTAGCTTTATCTTATGCAGTTTAAGTCTGCGTGTTAACTAATGATGCTGGCCAGGGTGACCAATTGGTACAAAGGAAAACAGATCTTTGTCTGGACATATGGATTTGTGGGAGCTTTTATATAGTATATAATTATTCATTAATATGATAGTAAATTTTGTAGTTTAAGGGACCAGCAATTTCTTGCAGGTTGCTTTACAATTTCACTGTGCAAGTACATTGACTGGGAAATATTAATGTAAGATAGCAACAATCCATTTTTTTTTTCATGAGGTGACTCCCTTACAGCATACACAACCCTAACTTTCATTATATGTATGAAATACATGTCTTAAAATTGATCATTACTTTTCTTACAGCTTCTTTTATTTCTATATTAGCTACAGAATTGTTTTGTTAGTAAATATATGCAGTTTCTCTCAGAATACATAGCGCATATTTCGCAAAAATAACCTGATCGCAATCAGTTAATTTACTTTCATTTTATATAGATATCAGCTTACGTATCATTCTTTAAAAAATCATGTTTTTAAGAACACTAAAACCTCTCTGTTTCTAACGTATTTTTGCAGTATTTCTTTTACCTATCTCACTGTATAAAGAGTGCTTTTTCTTTGATTACTTGCTACTTTCTCAAAAAGAAAGAATAAACTTTTGCAGCTAGAATATGTATGTTTTGGTTTTGCTCCCTTCCTAGAACATAGCAACATATCTGAAATTATAGGTAAAACAATTGAATAAACATAGATCAGAGAGCCCAAGCTTCAAAGTGCTAGTTACCTCAGATTTTCAAAACAGATCTTCGTGGAGAACAGCTCTTTCTTGCAATATTGAGTAGTTTTGATTTAATGTGAGGGTCACAGTTGGACTACAGTCTTTACAAAAGCTTGCATTTGATACACATAGACGTTTCATGTTGGAGTTGTACTTTAGAGGAGAGTTTCTCTGAAAAAAAGAGCTGAACTGTGCATCTATCTCAGTTCTCTTCTTCCTGGCAGGAATTTCCACACACCGAAGTACAGAGTGTCAAACATAATGATTTGTCTGACAGGAGCTTTTGCTTAAGAAACCTTTTTTTTTTTTTTAACTGAGTTAGTAAAGTACTGGAAATAATCATCAACCTAAGGCATATTATATTTTTCATAATTCATAAAGCCAGATGTTGTATGCTAGAGACTTCTTCCTCATCATTTGGACCTCCCACACCTGGAAAAAATATTTTCAAAAAAACTTTATTCAAATATAAGTTTATCTAGATTTGTTTCAAATTAACAGTAGAGCAACTTACTAATGGCAAATGGATCATTTTTCAAATGAAGTCTATTTTGAAAACTACGTTGAAGTGACAATCAGGTATACTATTTGTCTCTGTGCCAGCTCATCCTCATCTCATGTCTACTAGCCACAGTTGAAGATTCCAGGACTTGGTTAAAAACAAGTAAAACATCTAGGAAAAATAATGCCAACAACCATTTTTCTTATAAAAAATCTTAAATTGTAAAGGTTGTATTATGAAACACAAAAATTTCAGGATATATTCCAATTCATGAAGTAACATAGAGTTTTATGATAAATACAGGTCTAGAAATCTTTAAGCTGGAATTGTCTTTCTGTCAATTACTCTGTGAGGAAAGATGAAACTTCTCTATGCTATGGACATGAGAGAAAAAAGAAAGCATTTTCACGATTTGAAAAGCAGAGTGTGTCAATAGCAATAGAATCTCTGTAAGTGCTAAAATACCCAGGAAATAATAAAAAATACAAGTTCAGTTTTCCTCAAATACTGAGTAGTTTGTGGGCAAGAAGTAGTCGACATATTTTCTTCATATATTCAAAAGTTATTGGAACTTACGCACACACAATTTTTATTTTGCATAGAGATCGCTGCTTTTTTCTGTGTTCCAAGAATAAAATTGAGCTGGGGGAAGATGGACGGCAGCACCAACAATGTTTGCCCATTTTTTTATTTTTTATTTTATGGTTTGGACAGATTTCTGCTTCCATAGTTTTGATTAATATACTGTCACATGTTTACTCCTAATGTCAAGAGTAGCTAAAAAAATAAATATTTAACTTTTGTAATTCCTAGACTAGGAACAGAAAGTAAACTTTCTCTGATTTAGTTCATGAGTTTTAACTTTGGTACATATGACAAGAAAGATACTAATTTAATTCAGTTGAATCAACAGTTTCTGCTCTTACTGAAAGGCTATTAAAACATGAGAGAGGAAATTAGAAAATCTGATAAAAGACCCAACATTGACAGGAAAGAAAAATTTAGATTCATCAGTGTAAGAATGTAGAAAATGAGGGTGTTAGTTAATGGCTTTGTTCTTTGAACAAAATAGGAGAAGTGCAGAAGGTTAGGAGACTTGGAAATGAAAGTTTAGCACTACCTTCTAAGTGATGTGGTACACATTGCACAGCCTAGATATCTGGAAGTCGGGAGTTAAATGAAGTTGAGGCACTGTGTTTTACCCTGAATATCTTATTCAGGATGCCGTGAACGTCTGTCCCACGTGGTCCAGGGAAAGAACAGTACTATAAGGAGCGTGCTGATGGAAACTACTTGCCAAGAGAAAACATTAAGTGCCACAGACAGCAACAATGAGACCAGATAAATTATCCAAGACACCTGGGTCAGTGAAAAGATAAGTCAAACCTGAGAGGACAAAAGCAACAGAGATGAAAGAAAATGCAAAGTACTGTAGGGCACTATAATTTCTTCTTCCATTTCTCAAAAAAGGAGAAGTCTTTTACTTTCCCATCATATTCAGGCACCATTTTAAAGCACAAAAGCGGGTAGTAAAACCTGTGACACGCTAGGCCATTCAAACAAAACTAAACTAACGCTATCAAAAAGTTGAGAAATAATGACAGAAATTTTAATTGGAAATGTAACACTTGAACTCTGAGAAATGGGAAATAATTTTTGGTTTTATTTTCTTTCTCTCTTTTTCAGCTGGAAAAACAGTGTATGAACTAGGCAGGATGGTAAGCACTTCAGAAAAAATTCAGATCACTCAGGGACAAAGACACTATGATTTTTAGACCTATCAAGGTATAGGGCTAAGAAGTTTTTAATTTCATTATTCTGTTATTCCCTTCAGTAGGGAAATAACCTTTAAAAGAAAGATAGAAGGTTATAGCAGAATCATATTTTCAGACTTCTCCTATTTAATTGACCAAAAAAAAAAAAAAACTTGGAAACTTAGATTTTTTAAATAAATATGTTGGCATCAAAAGAACAAAACAAAGTTTTAAGAGCAAGCAATAAAGATAGGTTAGATATTCAGTGGAGTATGAATTACTGAGACACTATCAATACCTCAGGATATAATAAAATAATAATATAAAATTCTCTTGTTTAGATTAATCATCAAAGAGCAATGAAAGCAATGTTGAAAATCAGTCATACCAACTTTAGTTAGTTCAATATTATATACAACCTATCCATTAATACATAGTAACTTTTTATGTTGCAATATTATGTTAATAGTATTAACATAAACATTAATAGTTAAGGTAAAGTAGTTCTTCTGAGGCACCAGAGTTTTTCAAATGTAATTTTGAATCATTGGAAAATTTTACCTTGTTTTCTTTTTTCTTTCTTCTTTTCCCTTTATTACAGATCCCCAAGAAGAACTACAGATTTTTATAAGTTCAACTCAGGAGCTATTAATACCTCAGAATGACTTTCATCATCAGTTATACCCAACAACTCTTTGCAACACATAAAACAATTTTATTTTTACAAATGGGATTGCTGAAGAAAAGTAAGAGCCTATTCTTTGTTAGAAAATTTACTCCATTATTATTAATCCTGAAAATGTTCTTGTTAGTAGATGAACTGCATAAGAGACTTTCTAATTACCCTAAGTTCCATTAAAGTATTTTAATGGTTCATTAAAGCTGACTGATGGTACACATCTTTGATTATTCAGGTGCTGATTAGTTGTAAAAAACACTTACACCACCGAAGTGTCAGCTAAATAGAGTTCACATCGTATGATATTTTAAGGCTGTGCCTGCGAGGAATAGATAAAGTCATTCTTAGGAGCTCTCTTGGGCATTATTTGAGAACCGTTTTTATCATCATATTTTGTTTTAGTATTTCCATTAATGTGGGAAAATTTAAACTAGGCAAACTATAAAAAGGCAGTTCTTTAAACTTGTAAATTGTGTGAATAGTAAAAAAAGATGAAAAACAGTGAAAAGAATTATATGGTTATTTTTAAACTTGTTAAAAGCATTCTAAAACGGACACTATATAGGTCTCTACTAAAACATTTATTTTATAATTAGGAAGAAATAATTCTCCTTTATATTTTAAATGGTAACTTGACCAAATAAATAGAAGCAAGAAAAAAGGAAAACATGATTATGAAATTTAGTTTCAAATGGCAAAATATTTCATAACATCAGTATTTCCTCTACAGTCTGATGATTTGGGACTCCATGGCAACCAACAATCAATGAATGGTACCCAATTAAGACTCAAAATCAATTTGCTCTTGAAATATTTCTAACTCCACTGCTCAGTAACATGCCTACTGCTTTTCTCATCTTTGAAAATTTAAGTGCATCTTTGAACTTGTTATACCTTATCTTTTAGGAAAATCTGATCTTGATTTTCTGCTTCATATTTACTACACAACCTCTTCCACCCAACTGTTAAGTGGGACCAACCATATACTGTATAACTTCAAATGATCAAAGTTATCAGGGATATTTATTTTAAATAGTCTTGTACATCTGTCTTTTAAATAGACTTGTACATCTGTCTTTTCTTTCACATCTACTGACCAAAGGCCAATGAGGCAATTACAATTTTGAGCACATATACTCTCCTATACAAAGTGAATAAAGACTCATACTTTACAGGAAAAAAAAATCTTGTACATTAAGAAAAGTGTACATTAACTTTTCTTTCTTTGGATCTCATGGAAAGCCTGACATTTTCGTGGAGTAGGGTATATCGGGGAGGGGAGGGATTTGGTCATGTAGAGAAAACTTACTGGATATTAGTGTGCTGGGAGTTGACTCACAGAGAAGTTCTACCGGAAAATTTCCATGAACAGATATAGCTTAAGCTGTTCTTTTTATAATTTTTATTTTTTTATTTGATGCATATTTGGGGTACATGATGATTATATTCTTCATGGGTAGTTAGTATGATTTTTCTTATATGAGAAACCCAAAATATAAATAAAAAATGTAATAAAAGATTGGTCATAGAAAATAAGAAGATAGATCTTGCAATATTTCTGTGGCTCTGGTACTCATAGAGGAAGAAAAGTTCATATATTGTATGTTTCTTCAGAGGTGTTGGATAATTAATGCTTTTACATTATTCTATAAGAATAGCAAGTTAAAATCCTGCAAAATATTATCTGAGGGAACAATTTCTATCAGGAATAATCAGCCCATAGAAGTATGAGTTTCGGAATCAGGGTGCCTGGGTTTAAAACCCAGCTGCAGTCAAATTAGTTCCACAAAAGTTCTTAAATTATAAATGAGAATAAATAAAGTGCCTATCTTAATAGCATTGCTGTTGAAATTTAATTAGGCAATGCATGTAAAATACCTAGAAGATTACCTGATCCCTAATAAGTATGCAATATATATTAACAATTATTATGGGTTTCATTCTTCCAAACTCACAGTGCTTACCTAAAAAGAAAATAGAACAAAATTATATTAAAATAATGTATTCTGTCATCTATAAATCAAGAAAATTATTTTGGTTATATGGACCAATTAAGAAAATGCTTAAATATTTTATGAGGCTTTGCTTCACTTACAATCTTAATATTTTTGATAATTTATGTTTTGGAACAAAATAAGATATTGTCTGTAATACTGAAGCATAATAAACATTTTCCTGTATTCTTGGTAAAAGGATAAAGGATACTTCAAAAGATTTGTAAATTAGTATTTTCACAAGACAGTTCATTGTTTAAAAACTTATTAATCTTACAACAGAATTATGTGCATACCATATTCATCACACAGTTTCAATATTATAGAATCTAGTATTGTATATTGTAGAATTCCAATGTTAATTAAAAAATAAATGGCCAATCTTAAAAGAAGCTGGAGTTTTTATCTGATGACCTTCTCTTTCTTCTTTTCAACTTTTTTATAGATTTATATGAATCTCCAATGTTTTGCCCTATCTTTCAACAGTTACTTTGAAGAATTACATTGGGCCTCATCAATGTACATGAGATTTCTCTCCCATGCCTCTACCTTCTCTTTTCTACAAGATTTATGGTCTGCTTGATAAGGACCTAGTAGACTTTTTCAATTGCATTAAATTTATGTAATTTAGATTGCTTACCATCTGTTGGCAACCTGGTGGCATTGTTATTCCTTTATGCTCCTTGTATATTGTAGGATCTAAAAGCCAGGGAAACATTTTTCAGAATCTTTCACAGCAGTTCTCCAGAATAGATTTTACCACTGAAAGTTATTTATATGAGATCTGATAGGTGAGGGCTACAAAGCAACATTTTTTTCTTTGATACTGGCCACCAGATGGCTGAGTGTAGGCCGATGATCCCTGTAATGTTCCCTATGAAGACTGACTGTCCTCTGACATAGCGCCCATTTTATATTGATATGCTGCCAACAGCTGAAAATAAAATAATTGATTCTGGCACTATCTCTCTCTCTCTTCCTCCCTCCCTCCCTTCCTCCTTACTCTTCCATTCTTTTCCTTTGTGTTAGAAAGGATTGAATGTAGGAGGTTCTCAGCTACCTCATCAAACCTTTATTTTATTTCATTTTTTGAGACAAGGTCTTACCAAATTACTCAGTTTGCCCTTGGATTCATAACTCTCCTGCCTCACTCTGCCTGATTCTTGAAAAAACAATGGTGAATTTTCAGAACTTTCCTAAGTCTGCCAACAACTTTTAAGCTTTTACTCTTCCACATGAAAAATGTTACTTCTTTAAAAAAATTAGAATGGCTTCTACTTGTACTTAATCCATACTTGAACTTTGTAGTGCACAATGCCAAGGATATGAAAAAATAGAGTGTATGCACTGTAGTGAACTGGAAACATCTGAAATTTAAATGACGTAGCTGATATTTCAAAGTCACACAAGGCTCTAAAAAGCATAGTTTCCTCCTTCAAAGTAGAGGATTTTTCTTGATATTTTTAGGTATTCACTAATATTAGTTACTGTTGATTTTTCATCTTTCTTAGATTAAGAGAATCATGGAAGTGTAAGGGCACTAACAAAATCAATGGACTAATCCGTTGATAACTTTGTGTCTCAGTGAGCTGTTAGCAGTTAGGGTTGGAATGGAGAAAGTAAGTCACTGGGGCATAACTTGTACTTTGGACCCTGCAGCCCACTGTTCCTGGCCACCACGAGTGGATCAGCTATTCCCTGGTATATCATTTGCCATGGCATTTCTGTTTTGAAGCCAGCTCACCATAGATTGAAATTGTGAGCCAAATTAAGCTTTCCTCCATTAAATTGCAGATGTCAAGCCTTTTGTCCCAACAAGGGCAAAGCTGACCAGAACACACTCATTTACGATAACTGCAAAATGAATACCTAATTCAAGATTAGAACAAAATATTGTATAGTGAGTCATAATTTATACCATGCTTTGCAAAAGATCATTATCTGAATAAATTTCAAGGTAATACTCAGGAGTTTTCTCCCATAGTTGGAAGTACTATCAGATGGCCAGCAGACCACTGAATTTGGGAGATTATATCAAGAAGATATTTTGAGCTCACCACTGGTAAAATCATTCATCTAAAGAAACTATATATAAATTTTCAGTTAGATCCTAACATACAAAATTTCCACTTAGTAAAAAAGAACCCAGGGAAAAATAAGAATATGGTAAATTAGAACAAATAGAAAAGCACTAGTTCTTTATAAAGAGTGGTTCATAAATATTCACATTATTCTATTCTTGGATATATAGTGCAATTGGATTTTTAGTCTAGGTGTGTGTGTGTGTTTGTGTGTGTATTTGTCCATGTGTGTGGTGTACACATGTGTCAAAAATAAAGAAACTTGACTTCTGCCCTGATTCAGGTAAATATCGTTGACTTGTGAGACTGCAGATTTTGATGGTTTCTTGAACACATGCCCTTAGGAATTTGCAAATTTTGAAGACAGAGTGCTTTGCAATTCTTCAGGGAATGAAGCTAAAGTTTTAGATCAATTTTACCTAGATTTTTGATGTAAACATCTAGCGAATGACTTGGATCCATTTCTTTGTTAATCCTGAACCTTGTCAGAAGTGTAGAAGGGCCATAAGAACCCATCCTTTCCCCACTCTGTCACATTACTATTCATGTTACTTGGTTGTGACTATTATTCTTACAAATTTTTATAAATTTAGGTAATGAAATCAATACTGATGTTTCTCTTGTCAGTTTATGAGGAACTTATATATATTTTCAAAGTCACTCGATAATTCTGGAGTGGAAAACTGTGTGAGCTAAAGTAAACCTTCCATTTTTATAAGTCAAATATCTCAGGTATTTTGGTATAGTTATGAAAAACTGACTAATACACTGCATTCAGCATTCTCCACTGCAGGGTAAATGAGGCAGTATTGTTAAGGAATCTATCTTCCTGTGGTAGCCTTCCAAAACCATAAGAAACTGAACTTTGTGAATCAAGCTTCTATTGTTCTTTGCTGCCTATCTGTAAGTAACAAACACTCTTCATGTAGTTTCTTGTTTGCCTGGTTATTTTCCCCAACAAGTTCATAACCAGTGCATGGTGTACTGGTTTAACACCCAAACAGAGACGCAGAGTCTCAGGCATATATTCTACATTATCAAGTATTCATTAAGCAAATATAATTTAACTATCATAGACTTGCAGCCCACACTGACACACCGAAATGACCTTTAGGGCAATGTAATTGTGAATATAAAATTTTTACACAGACTGGAATATTCTTGGAATCGTCTCTCTCCTTAGTATATCCAGCTGTCTTAAAGGACTTTGCCTTCAGATGATTTAGTGTAAGGAGAGTAATTCCCGATTTGAAAAAAAAAAATCTAGGCTTTTTTTCTTAAATAATTAATGTGATTATGTGACTGAAATGCTGATGTGAAGATAATGGAAGAGTGTTCTTGAATCATTAGAAATTGTTGAATAAGGAAGGACAAAGAAATATCTTGGAGAAAGGGAAGGATTATTGGATAATGGATTATCAAAGTTTAATTCACCTTTGATTCAGGCTGCATTAATCAGACATTTTGTAAAATTGCTACAATATTTTTTTCTACAAAAAGAAATTCTTGCTCTTACTGTTTAACTGAAAAGGAAATGTGTGAGGAAAAAAATACGGAGTCAATAAGGCAAATATAAAGTTATGCCTAATTCATGATGAACTTATTTTAGTCCGATGAATATAAGATAACTACTAACTATAGGTCCTGTGATAACATAAAATAATAAATAAGAGTGGTTAAAAATTAAGAACTAGCTATTGAATCAGTTTTTAAAATATAGTTCAGATAAAATATATTGAAGAAAGCAAACAAAACAAGAGTAAATTGTGATTGTTTAGGACTTGTAGCCTAAGCAGAACAGGAAGAATTAAATTTATTGTACACAGTAAGAACTTAATAAAATTAGTTATATGCATTGAGAAATGTGATAATAAACTATACCATCTAAGAGTTAATCCTTGTAGTATTGCTACGGAAGCACCAAAGATAAAGTATTGAAAAAGCGAATTTTAATATTTGGATTATATTTTTACAATTGGCAACTGTCAGTGCCAAGGGCTAATCTGTCTTTTCCATGAAGAGTTTCATCAGTTACTCCAAGAATGTTGCAGAAAACTTTGCAAATGCATGTTTATTTTGCTTATTAGAAGATTTGTGACTGTGAAAGAAATCACTCTATTCTCAAGAGGCCACTATATAGTCATGGTGCTTATCTGAATTTCTTACTTCTTGACTCAAAGAGAGCAAGTATAGGTGGAAAACAATCTGCTCTTTTTTCTACAAATGTAAGTTGCTCACCTAACTAGTCAGTGACTCTGTCTCCTAGGTGGTTTTTATAGTTTAGAAATACACACATATTCCCAGTGATGAATGCTTCACCATACATTTGTAGTCTTTTTAAATTTTAACATTTTTTTTACTTCCAATGAGTTTCAGAAATATTGTTAACATAAATCAACATTTTGACTAGAAAGATATGCAAGTGCTTTTTCTCACCATGCTGAAGATGATTTCATTTGTAAAATAAATGATATGTCATCAATAAGGGAGACCGAGCTGACAAAGACAGGCCTCACTCCTAGTTCCAAAACATATGTAACTGTTTTATTGTACAGTTCATCAAAATGAATTGATTTTAGTTTTTTTTTTTTTTCCGTACCCTTCACCTTCTATCACACTTCACCGACTCATCTATTTTTTCTTCACTACTCTGAGGGTAGCTAGCATTACTTTCTGTTCAAACACATAAGAAGCTGATTCAAACTAAAAGTTCTATTCCATGTTCAATTAAAACTGAATTCTCACCTTCCTGCACATGTTTATTTAGCTTTCATGGGAGGAATGTGGAGAGATAGAACATAATGTCTTGCTCAGTCTCTGATTCCTCCTTTTTCTGTTTTCTGTTTCCACTCAGTTATGCTCATATGGAAAGGAGGAATAGAGGGGTGAATACATTTCATAAAAATGTTTCCCACTGCAAATCCATTTTGCTTATGCAACTTTCCACTCCTGATGTTCCTCCTTTGGTTAACATAAGCCTGGTTTTCAGTGAGACAGAAAACAAAATACCATCTATCATATTTGAGAATACTTTGAGGAGTCCTGTATTCAAAGGAGTCTCTATGCAACTTGTCGATTATTTTGTAATGTAATTTTGTTTCACCTTTTTTTCATAAAAGAGAAAAATAAATCAAAAAAACCACAAAATTTATCATGGTCTCTTCAATCCTTCAACTACACCATGAGCACTAGTGGTGGATATCAAGTGATTTCTAAATGGGCTTTCTTCGTAGGGCCAAGTTGCCTGCTGAGAGATTTTTTCAGCCTTAGCATTGTAAATAAGTGTAATGCTGGCTTGTCTGTGACTTCCCCACCTGTGCACATTATTTTTGCTTGATCCCTTTCTCCAGATTAGAAGAGTAAGCCTAGTGGATGAGCCACTCAGTATGGTGCCTTAGTGGGCTTCCAGTCAGTGAAAGAAATATCAGTCCACACAATAGTATCAATTTTCAAATAATTGTTTAAAAATGCTAAGCAACCATTGCCTGTTTGTAACCAATTATAAGTCAGATTAGCCAATACTAATGTAATAAAGAAAACTGCACTCAATATGACATAAAAAATAATTTAAAATAGCATTGTCAAAAGAAAAGGAAACACTCTGATGTTATAAACTATGAGGGATAAAAAATCAGGATTATATGTAGATGTGAAAACCCTATGGCTAATGGAGATATGTTTAGAAATTTCAAGACAGGGGTATGAAATCATAACTGGAGGAGAACAGAGACTGTTAGGTGTAATAGAAGCAGGCAGGACAAGAGCTAGGACAAAATGTCAGAAAACTAAACATACTCGATCGTACTTGAAGTCAAAGGAAGAGTGTTGACTTTGGGAAATATAAAATGAACTTGTATCACTTATAGAGGTGAAGCTTGGCGTTGAGCTCCTACTATGGAATAAGTACTCATAGCACAGTGAAAGAATAATCTACAACATGTCCAAATTTACGTGCAATATTAGAACCATGTAAGTTAGAGCAGTTCATTGCTTTTAAAGGAACGTTTCTTTTTCTTTTAGAAATATACAATTATCTAAAACACGTCCCATATTTTAAATATATTATATATATGACATATTGAAAAGAAATATATTAATTTTTCTTTTATTATTATTACTAATGTGTTTTAAGTGTACAAATTTATGCAGTTCATTGGGGATACCCCATCCATTCATAAAATGTACTGAGAACAGCCACATGGCTTCTGCCATCCCCTACCTCCTCCATCCCTTTCTCTTACCTTATACTTTCCCATGTACTTCATGCTACCTGCCCCCAGATTCCATAATGAGAGAATGCACGCAGTAGTTATCCGAGACTCTCATACATAACGATAGACAGTTCCTTCTATTTTCTTATAGATGGCATGACTCTTTTTATTTATGGTTGCATAATAAACTTTACAGATTATGTACCACATTTTGTTCATACCTTCATCCATTGGTCAGTATTTAGGCTGATTCTTTAACTTGGCATTAGTGAATAATGTCATGATATACACTGGCTACTGTATCTATAATATGTTGACTCTGATTCCCTTGGATATATATCCAGAATCATAGAGCAGGGTCATATGTTTCTTATATTTTTATTTTTTCAGGAAGTTTTATCCTGTTTTCTATACTACCTGTGGCAATTTACATTCCAATGAACAGTGTATAAAGGGTTCCTTTTCCCCAACATCCTCGCCAGTATTTGTTTTTTGTTTTGCTTTGTTTTGCTTTGCTTTTTTATTTGAGAACAGCTATTCTGACGGAAGCGAGATGGAACCTCAATGCAGTTTTTGTTTCCATTTCTCTGGCGGTTAAAGATGGTGAGCATTTTTTCACATTTTTTGTCCATTTTTATTTAAAACATTACAAATAAAGTACCTTAACCAAGAAGACCTCAGCAATAGAAAAGTGGAAAACACTTAAGAAGGAAAAGAAGGAAGACACTAGAAGATTGGAATACTTCTTATATTCATGGATTGACAGGATAAGCATGTTGTAAATATTTGCCAAATTGATATAAGATTCAACACAATCACTATCAAAATATCAAAGACATCCTTTATACAAGTTATGAAAAATTCTAAAGTTCATCTAGAAGCACAAAAGTCCCAAATGAAGAAAGGGATCATGAGCAATATAAAGAAAGAACAATAGGCAATGCTAGATGCACCAATTACTAACTTGAAATATTCTGGAAATCCATGGTAACAAAAGCAGAGGGATAGTAGTGTAAAAATAGATACATGGAAAAATGGAATAGAATAGAGAATCAGAAATAAACTTACATATCAACAATCATCTAATTCTAAACGAATAGCCAAAAACACACATTGGAGACATTCAACAAATGTTTACTGGGAAACTGGACATACAACTATCTGAATGGAAACTACAGGTCTACCTTTTACCCTGTACAAGGATCAAGCCAAAATTGATCAAATCTTAATGTAAGATCTGAAATTTGAAGTCATTAGAGGAAAACAAAGGGGAAATACTTCATGATACAGTTCTGGCATAGTCAATGATTTCCTGAAAAGGAGTTCCACAGCTCAGGAAATTATAGAATTTGAAAGTGGGATTACTTCAAATTAAAAAGTTCTGTGGAACACCACAAACAATCATTTGAGTGAAGAGACACCTTGCAGGATGGGAAAATCTCCACCAATTACTCTTCTGCCAGAGGATTAGTATCCAGAGTGTGAAAGGAACTAAAAACATTAATGCCCAAAAGGTGATAGAATCAATAAACTGGCAAATGAGTTGAACTGAAATATTTCTAAATCCAAAGCATATGAAACTCTCCACAAGAGGAGACTTCAACAATAGAAAATTAGAAAAACAATGACAACAGCCAAAGACACAGACCTAAAACATCAAACCCTAAAAAAGAAAATGCCACCACATGAAGAAATAATAATTAGGGGAATCCATTGCTATAAATAGGAAAATTAGGACTTTTAAGTTATGAATATGCTTGAAAACCTAATGCAAATCAAAAAAGAAGCATACAAATTGACAAAATATGTGCAGTATTGCTTAAGATTAGAGAAACAATTAGATGGCATTAATTGGAAGATTTAAGGAAATACAGAAAAAATAACCTAATGTAAATTCTAAGATAAAATATCATCATTAAAATGAATGTTTGCTTTTAAGCCTACACAAAACTATACAATAGATCTAAGGCAATCACATATACAATAATTATTTTATAATAAAAATAAAACGAATGTCTAACTTTTTTTCAAAATGCCCTACAGAAAAAGACATTAGCGCTCCTCAACATACTGCCTCTCACTTCAAACACATTTATGCCATTGTTTCTGCATATTCTGAAGCAGTTCTAGGAGTCCTTTTTTATGTGTGTCCTTAGGTGCTCTGCTGTTGGTGCCTCAATATCCTAAGGTTGTTTCAGAACATTTACCTTTCCTGACCAGTTTGACTTTGGGGAAGAGCCAGAAGTTGAATAGCATTCATTCCAGTGAATAAAGTGGGTAAAGACCTACTGTAATGTTTACATGAACCTGCCTTTCTTTTGGATAGAATTCAACAGTAACATTTACAAAATTTTTTATAACACATCAGTATGTATTAAAATTTTCAAAGACGGATAATATGGAATAAATGTTAAAAAACCAAAAACTAGTATGAAGTGTTCTACATGAAAAGCTAAAGATATACTCCATAGTCCAAGAAATAATGCCAGAAGTTTTCAAAGATTTTACCGAGTACTGAATCCTACATTGTCTGAAGACTTAGCTTTCATCATTATAAAATCCCTATTCATCATAGTAATAGCACAAACATTAGAGAAAAGCAAAGAGGCTTTCCTAGACTGGCAGGTGGTTTCTCTTTACCAAGACTAGATGCATGATGACAGATGATTAATGTGGTTGAGTAGCTGTTTGAAAATCTAGCTATGGAAAGTTACTAGATTTTCTATCAGTCTCAGTGAACAGAAAACACTATGAAGATTACACAAAATTTTCATAAAGTAAAAACAATTGCTGAAGACTAGATTTCACAGAAAAATATTATAGAAAAAAAGAAAGGGCTAAAAAAGGAATTCATAAACTTAGCTATTTCACACCATTTATTTGAAAATAATTTCAAAGATTAAAAAATGCCTGGTTACAGGCAATGTACAATACATACGTAATATCTAAAACCAAAGAGAAAGATCTGAGAAAATATATAATAGTCCTTACATTATATTGATGTCAAGTATGATAATAAAATTTTATTATAACTAAATATGCACATTCGTAATTTGAGGAAAAAATGAAATCTAAAATATGCGATTTCTAAAAAGACAAGAAAAAGAAGGAACTTTCATGCAGAGGAAGAAAATACAATACAAAAATACAAAACAAAAATGTTACAGAAGAAAACACAAAATGGCACAAATGTGGTCCAAATATATCAGAAATGACAACATACATAAGTGACTTGATCTTATTTGCTTAAACATAAACTCAACAATCAAACGTGTAAATGCTGTGCTGCATAATATAAATGTATAGAACATAATGACTGAGTGAGTGTGTTTGCAAAGAAATGGAAAACTAACTTTAAGGAACTACATGCAACAACTTAAGAGTTATATAATGATTTTAATACAGATAATTATTTTGATATTACTACTGCATGAAAATATTTAGAAGTATCTTGTTTCTCTGTTAATTCTGAAATATAGTTTTGCAGGGTACCTCAATCTGGATTGGAAGCTGTTTTCTTTTAGGACTTGAAATACTTCACTCCAAGCGCTTCTTGACTTGATGGTTTGTGTTGAGAAGTCTGTCATGATTCTGATGGATTTTCCTTTATCTTTTATCTTTTCCTTTTGTCTTTTTTTGAGATCATGTACCATGTTCATTGTTTTGTGTTGATTGACTCCATTCTTGTTTATTTTGTTTGGGTTTTATTCTCTTCAAAATGAAAAAATGAAAATATTTAGAATAAGCATGACTTCAATTTTATGATGACGGGCACAAGACAGCAGAAGAATACAGCTGAATTGCATTTCTATCTGACAAAAGTTCAAAACCATTTGGTGAAAATTAATAGAATTTCTAAAAATAATTAAATAAATTTGGGCCCAAAATAAGATCCCAGACTTACTAATTATAATTGTCATAATCTATATTATTTACTATTTGGAGATTTCATCACATGATTAAAACAACACTGTGATTCATTTGGAAATGATGATCATCTGATTGCTGGTGAGTCTATGAGCTAAACTCTTTCTCTTTGGGATTTTAAGGCAGGGAATCCCCCTGTTATGGTTGATGCATTGTATCAACTTGAGAAGTTTAGAAGTTTGACTGAGAGACTCAGCAGGGAGCCAGGGTTCTTACTTTGTAAATATCCTCACCCTGTGCAAGAGGAGGGCAAAGAGATTTTGTGAGTGCTACATCTGCTCTGGAGGCATGGTGTCCTATGTACAATATAAGGGAGGAAAAAAGGCTTGCTGTGCACCCCCACCTTTTTGTTCTGGCTGTTTTGCTAGCGTCTGCCTTGAAGTGTTGCCTGGTGCCATGCCAGGATTCCTTGGAGCCAACTGATTATAGACTGAAACCTCCACAACAGCAAACATTTGGCCCATATATTTAAAAAAGCCCATTTCTCAGGAACTTCAATTGAGGAGAGACATAACTTGTAAGACAAAACTGAGATATCAGTCTACATTTATATATCTATGAATGCTTCTCTGGAGAAATAAAAATGTGTTTTATTATGACACTTCCATGGAAAAGAACAACTGAAGAAATTCATTGCTACCAAACCAACCCTTCGAAGAGTACTGAAAGATACTCTAGACAGAGATAAAAATGACCACAATTTCAAGAACGACAACAGAAAGAAATCACCAGGCAGGGCAAGCAATTAAACAGAAGGGAAAAGCAGAGAACTAACAGCAGGAAAATAAAATGATAAAGATAAGCCAATGCAATGCAAAAACCATCCATGTATATGGACTCTATTCAATAATCAAAAGAAACAGATCTTCTGAATGGATCAAGAAACAAAATCCATCAACATGCTGTATAAAAGAAACACATTTCACTGAAAAAGAAATTCATGGAATGAAAGTTGAAGGATGAAAAAAAGTATTCTTCATGGAACAGGAACCCAGAAAAAAAGCAGGGGCTTTCTATTCGGTTTGTGAATAATGCAAACTTCAAACCAAGAATGATCAAAAAAGATAAATAAGGTCACTGCATACTTTTTAGGGGAAAACACAAAGAGGAAGACATAATAATCATGAATATGCATATACCAAATAAGGGAGCACCCAACTATGTAACACAAATATTTATAGACATAAAAAAATCAAATAAGTCATAAAATAATTTTGACAGGGGACCTTAATGTCCCATTTTCACAAAGAGATACACCGACAGGACAAAAATCAGTGAGGAAATGTCAGAACTGAAACAAACATGAACCAAAGGACTTAGTAGACATTTACAGTGTTCCATTCAAGAACATCAGAATGCACAGTCCTCTCAGTTGCAGAAGTGCTATTCTTTAAAGTAGAGCATATACTAGTCCGCAGAACATGCTCAAGTAAATGCAAAGGCATTGACATTATCCACATGTATTAACAGGTTATAATACAATGGAATTGGGAATTAATTGCAAAAGAAATTACAAAAACTCCATAAAAACATGGAAATTAAATAATCCCTTCCCAAACAGCCAATGTGTCACAGATGACAGACATTAAAGAAGGAATTAAAGAAAACTAAAATTAAATAAAAATGCGAATACAACATACAATAACCTGTGGGATGCAATGAAACCAGTCCAAAGAGGAAAATTTATAGCCATGAATTCTCACTTCAGGATAACAGAATGAGCACAAATAAACAATCTTACGCTGCACCTCAAGCTTATAGAAAAAGATGAGCAAGTCAAGACTAAAAACCATAAATGGAGGAAATTATAAAGATCAGAGCAGAAATTAATGCAATTGAAACTAAGAGAGCAATAAAAAGAATTGATGAATTCGAGAGTTGATACTTGGAAAGAATAAATAAAATTGATAAACACTTAGTCAACTTTATCAGAAAAAGGAAAGAAAAAATTCAAATTTATGCAATAAGGAATGAAAAAGGTGATGTCACTGCAGATCCTGTGGAAAGTCAGAAGATCATCAATATCTGCTTCAAAAATCTTTGCTCACATAGGTTGGAAAACAGAATAATTGGACTGACTCCTAGATATATGTATAAATTACCAAAGTTGAATAAAGATGATAAAAACATTTTGAATAACATAATATCACTTAATGAAATTAAAAACCTACCAACAAAGAAAAACCCAGAATTCAAATCTGAATTCTGCAGGAAATTTAGAGAAAATTTAATGCCAATATTCCTCAAACTCTTTAATGAAATTGAAAGGAAAGAAATACTCCTGGAGTCCAGTATTATCCAAAATCAGAGAAAGTCCCAACCAAAAATACAATGACAGCACAATACACCTAATGAACATAGATGCAGATGTACTATAAAAATACTAGCAAACAGAGTGTGGCAAGAAGTTTATGCATCACGACCAAGTGTGATTCATCCTAGGAATACAGAAATGGACCAACATACATAAATCAATAAATGTAATACACCATATTAACAGAGCAAAAGACAAAGACACCTGATCATCTCAATAGATACAGAAAAACTTTAGACAAAGTCCAAAACTCAATCATGATAAAAACACTACAGAAAATCAGAATAGATTATCTTAATCTCAGTTGGATAAAAGCCATCAAAATAACAGTCAACATTATACGAAATAAACAAAAACTGAAAGGTTTCACTCTAAAACCAAGAACAAGACAATGATGTCCGTTATCACCTCTCCTGTTCAATATAGTTTTGGAAACTTTAGCCAGAGCAATTAGATTAGAGAGGAATAAAAGGAATAAGAATAGGAAAAAAAAGTTAAATTGTCAGTGGTCACAGATGACATGGTAATCTACATTAAAGTCCCCAAAATCTCCACCAAAAGACTTCCAGATTTAATAAGTAAATCTAGTACCACAGTCTGTAATAACTAAATCTTGGAAATAACTGAAATGCTATCAACCAAGGAATGGATAAAAAGGATGTGGTATTTTTATATAATGGAATACTATTCAGCCCTAAAGAAAGATAACTTGAGACTTTTATCGGTAAATGGATGCAAATAAATTAGACTCAAGTGTATCATATTGTCTCCCAGGTGTGATAAATTCAAAATGTAAAATAAGATGTAGAATGTCCAGTAGATATTATAAAATGGAAAGTAATTGTTTAAAAGGAAAAAGGAATTAGGATGAGGCAAAAGGGAAAGAAAGGTAGGAACAAGGAAAATAAATGCAATGTAGCTGTACTATTAATGTCTCTTATTTCATTGAAAAAAAAAGGTTCATGCTAATACTGATTGGAGAAATGTTTGTGCCCATATCTTGTACTCTGTGTAACTAATTTTGGAGATGACAATATGCAATGTATTTATTATTATTCTATTATTTTGCTATAAACTTCTGTTTTACCTTTTTCAATATAATAAACTAAAGTAAAAAGAAAGGCAATTAACAGGAAAAAAAAGAAAGTTTCCTTTTGGATGATTTCAGACTGGAGTATCACTCAAAGGCCAACTGAGTATTGGAACTGATCTTTTTGACAGCAGACTGCATCAACTTTTATGTAATGAAAAGTGATGTCAATAGCCAAAAACTCAAGCAAATTAATGCTCTCTTAAAGTCAGATAATAATATACATAAAGATATACACGGGAACTTTTCAGTTTCAGTGGATGAAAAAATGTAAATATTTTGTGCATCTATTCATATCATTTGTTTTATGAGGTTATGCATAGCTTTTTTGTAAAGTTGATCATGCCTGTTCATTTTACATTGGATTTATCTGGTCTTCGACATACAGTATATTTTAAGGCATGGTATAAATCTTTCAAATAGTTCATTAAAATCAACACAATATACCGCACTGTATAGCATGCATGAACAATGCAAGTGTTTTCACATTCCAAATTCCTTGACATCATTGATTTTTAAGGTATGAGTTGATCAATTTTCCCCTTCCTTTAAATTGTAGACTTCATTTTGTATGTCTCTGAGCTTCTGTAAGTATTTGATTTGTTGCAATAGGATTTAATTTTTCAAATACAGAAAGACTTCACACTTGAAATGTCAAGAAATAAGAAACTTGACTATATTGATATATGAGTTGCCTTTTACATGTATTCTTTGGTAGCAGGATTTCAGTGATGTAGGTGCAATGGGGTCAATAAAGGGCTGAAAAGAATTCTTTTAGCAAATGTTACTAGGAAATAGTAAAATTGAATACAGTATCATAAAGCTTATGTTTGATGTCATAAACTCTAGCACCGTGGAGGTGATTGTGCTATTGATATTATAAATCTTTGATTGAAGGGGACAGAAATCTTGGGAGCACTTCGAAATCCTTTCACTACTGATAGTTAAATATGATGATCAGAATCTAATGACTTAGACTTACATGCATAACTTCACAATAATAACCCAGTATTCTTGCAAAACAATGGCAGGATAGGATTTTACAAATGCATTACAGTGAAAGTGCCAACCAAAGATAATTTACCTATTAAAAATAAACCAATGATGAGATACATAATTTGGGAACTGGACAAATCACAAAAATATTATAATTTGTTTTGAATC
>RJWM01030865.1:0-22392 GCA_004363535.1 Dasyprocta punctata
AGAACAAAGAATCTACTTATCAAAAATATTACCATTCAACTTTTTGTGAGACAGGGTCTCATTCGGTTGCCCAGGCTGGACTTGCACTTCTAGATGTAAGCCTTCCTTCCTCAGCCTCCCAAGTAGCTAGGACTACAGCTGCACATCGCCATGACTGGCTTCATTTTATTCATTTTCAAATATACAATTCAGCGGCACTCTGTATAGTCACAATGTTGAGCATGATCACCAAGATCCATTTTCCATGATTTTTTATCACACCAAACAGAAATTCTATTCTCATTAAATGGTATCTTGCTATTTACCTCTGCCTCCAGCCCCTGGAAATCTTTTTTATTTTTCGGCACCAGGGATCAAACTCACAACCTCGCACCTGCCAGGGCAGGCGCTTAAGCCGCTGAGCCAAACTCCCGGCCCTGGTTTTTTGAGGCAGGGTCGCACTATGTAGCTCAGCACAGCCTTGCGCTCACGTTGTAGCCGAAGCCGGCCTCGAACCCCTGGAAATCTTTATGGCACTTTCTGTGTCTGTGAAATTCCTATTCTAGTTTCCTCTGCCTAGAAAATAATATGCATGACTGTTACCTTAATACTCATCTTGTAAGGGATAATCGGGAAAAGAAAAAACTAAACCCCTATTTACCATGTAGATATAATATTTTTAGTTTTTACATACAATATTCTCTAAACTCAATTTTAGAAGTGATTCAACTATCTGATCCCCTCTATCCATTATAAAACAATTTCAACTTGAGGATTACATTTATGCTACTGAATTGAGTATTCCAAAATATCTCAACAATCAGCCTTGTCATTTGACATCTAACCTCATGATATTTTGTGTTCTCAAAAAATTAGCCTCGGGACTGGGGATGTGGCTTAGTGGTAGAGTTCTTGTCTTGCACCCTCAAGGCCCTGGGTTTGATTGCCCAGTGCCAAAATAATAATAATAATAATAACTTTTGCCATTTATTCCCATGCATATACAACATTCTTTCTTTTTTCCAATCTTTACATGGTATTAATTTTTTGTAGGATGTAATGATTACATTCCTTATGAAGTGTTGGTACATGAACATAAAACATCTTAATTCTTATTCCATTCCTTGCACTCCCCTCCTTCCATCTCTTGGATCCCTTCCATTTTGCAAAAAGTCTATCCCCCTATTCCCTGTTATCTATTTATATTTTTCTCTGTATTCATATTTTCAGTTTCTCATATAAGAAAAACTATGCAATATATAAGCTTCCATGTCTGATTTATTTTATTTTGCATAATTATCTCAAGGGGCATGCATTGTCTTCCAAATGACTCATATTTAACTTTTGTAATGGCAGAGTAGCATTCCATTGTATACAAATACCTTATTTTCTTTATCCATTCGTCTCTTGATGGATATATAGCCAATTTCCCAGATTTAGCTATTATGAATTGTGCTACTATGAACATGAGTATGCATATATCACTGTAATATGATGACTTTAAGTCATTCGGAAAGATACCTGTAAGAAGTATAGATGGGTCAAGTGGAATTTCTAGTCTTAGTTTTTTTTTTTTTTAGGAATCTCCATATTGATTTCCATAGTGGTTGTACTAGTCTACATTATGAGCTCAGATCAGGATAACATCTCAGTATCTGCTAACTAGCAAAGAATCTAAACACACTAGGCATCTTGGAATGAAACATGGGTTTAGCCCGGTGGTGCCACTCTGGGAGCATGCTCCATCTACCCACCTGGGTCCCGGAGGTTCTGAACTCCACCCAGCCAGGCATAAGGCCCCAGCACCATACTCCAGGAGTGCATCCTCACTAGCTGCACAGAGGATCCGAGCTCCACCCAGCCCAGCATCCCAGCACAATCCATCAGGGGAATGCCCAGCCAGCCTCACAGGACACAGAGGTACTGAGTCCAGCCGAGTCCAGAGCCCCAGAGCCTTTCATCAGGGAGCCACCAGCATAACCAAATGGTCTTGGAGAATTTGAGCTCCACGCATCAGAGCAAAATGCCCCAGTGCCATAGTTCAGGGGTGCAGCCACACAGTAGGTCCTGGAGGTGCTGAACTCCACCCAGCCAGAAGCAAGACCCTGGCACCATATGTTGGGGGTACTCTCTGGCTAGACCTGCACTGTAGAGGCTCTGAACTCCCCCAGACAGGCCCAAGGTCATGGTGGTGCCACACTCTGGGGGTGCATCTCTGCAAGCCACCTCAGTTGCAGAGGTCCTGAACTCCACCCAGCCAGGTTCTAGACCCTGGGGACATGCTCCAGGGGAGTGCCCCTGCTAGCTGCAGGGAGGATACAAGCTCTGTCCAGCCCAGTATCCCAGAGAAATCCAACAAAGTACATCGGGGCACACACGACAAGCCTCACAGGCTACAGAGCACAAGCCTCCAGTGCCATAATTTGGGGGTGTGCCCTGGCTAGCCACAGGGATATTGGAGGATTGAAGCTCAGCCCAGTGGAGCATTCCACTGAAATTCATTGGGAGGCTGCCTGGCCAGCTACACAGGTCCAAGAGGAAAATGTCAAAACAAAAGAGCAAGATGCAGTCTCACTCCTCCAGCACACCGAGAACACTCCCAAGAGACAAAGAAATGAATGACACTAGAAATAGCAAAACTGAACTTTCTGAAATGATAGAAATGGATTTAATGAAACAACTCCATGAAGCTATCCAGAATATCAGATCAGAAATAATCTCTCAGGCTAAAAATGAAATGACAAACATTATGAAAGAAATGCTGTGTGGATATAAAGAAGATCAAGATTAAAAAATAGAAAAATAAAAGAAAATGATGGAAATTTTGAAAGGACAACATAAGACAGAATTAGAATGCATGAAGCAGATGCAAAGGGATATTCATGAAATCAAAAATTCCATTGAAAGTTGGCAAAACCACATGAAAAAAAATGAAGATAGACTCTCAGACCTTGAAGACAGCATGGATGCTTATGATGACAAAAGAAAAGATTTCTTAAAACTAATAAGGAATCAGGAAACAATTCAACAGCTGCAAGATGGTTCAAGGAGAAACAATATAAGATTGACAAAAGCCAGGGCCAATAGGAATGACCTGTGAAGACAATTTGCAAAAATAATAGCAAGAAAATTTTCCAAACACGGCAAGAGAATTTCATATACAGATAAGTGAGGAATACAGAGTCCCAATTAACCATAACCAAAATAAATCTTCAGACATACAATAACTAGAATATCAGAAATTTACCACAAGAGCAGAAAACTAAAAGCTGTCAAAGAAAAGAAACACATCACCTTAAAGAAAGCCTATCAGAATTATGGCAGACTTCTCAACACAAAATTTCAAGTCAAGGAGACTATGGAGTGAAGTATTTCAAATCCTGAAGAAAACAACTTTCAACTCACACTGATGTATCTTGCAAAACTATCTTTAAAAATTGAGGGAGAAACAAGGTACTTCCATAACACAGAACAACAAATTCATGACCACCAAATCAATGCTACAAAGAGTACTGAAAGACACTCTAGAAAGAGGCAAAGATAACTAAAATCCTAAGAGCAACAACAAAAGGAAACCACTAAGCAGGGCAAAAAATTAAACAGAAAAAGAAGAAAACCAAAAAAAAGAAAGATAACATGACAGGGATAAATCAGTACATATCAGGTATATCCATTAATGTAAATGCTCTCAACTCACCAATAAAAAGAAACAGACTAGCACAGTGGGTTAAGAAACAAAAACCAACAATATGCTGTGTACAAGAAACACATTTCACTCATAAGGAAATTCACAGACTAAAAAACAAAGGCTGGAAAACAATACTGCATACAACACGAACCCATAACAAAGCAGGAATGAGTTAGGGAGACTTACTTCCCTTTCAATTTCATTGAAGAGTTTGAGGAGTGTTGGCATTAACTTTTCCCTAAATTTCTTGTAGAATTCAGTGGTGAATCCATCAGGGACAGGGCTTTTCTTTGTTGGTAGGGTTCTAATAGCATTTTCAATTTCATTAGCTGAAATTGGGTTATTCAGCAGTTTTACATCTTCTTCATTCAGCTGTGGTAATTCGTAAGTTTCTAGGAATCAGTCCATTTCTTCTGTGTTATCGAATCTATGTGAGGTTTTTGAAGTAGGTGTTGATGATCTTCTGTATTTCCACAGGCTCTATAGTGATTTCACCCTTTTCATTTCTTATTGCATGAATCTGAGATTTTTTTTCCTCTTTTTGAGAAGATTGACTGGAGTTTATCAATTTTATTTACTCTATCAAAGAACCAACTCTTCGATTCATTAATTCTTTGTATTGTTTTCTTAGTTTCAATTGCATTAATTCCTGCTCTAATCTTAGTAATTTCCTCCCTTCTTTGGGCTTTGGACTTGACTTGCTCTTCTTTTTCTAGCAGTTTGAGGTGCAGCATTAGGTTGTTTATGTGTGTTCTTTCCATTTTTCTGATGTGGGAGTTTAGTGCTATAAATTTCACTCTGAGGACTGCTTTCATTTTATCCCACAGGTTCCTGTAATTTGTATTTGCATTTTCATTCAATTGGAGATATTGGTTAATTTCTTCTTTAACTTCTTCTGTCACCCATTGCTTATTTAGGAGAGTATTATTTAATTTCCATGTGTTTATGCAGTTACTTTATGTTTTTTTGTCATTCATTTCCAATTTTACTGTGCTATGGTCAGATAATATACAGGGAATTATTTCAGTTCCTTTGCATTTACTTAAGCATGTTTTGTGGACCAGTATATGATCTATTTTACAGAATGACCCATGTGCAGCTGAGAAGAATGTATAGTCTGATGTTGATGGGTGGAATATTTGGTACACATCTACTAGGTCCATTTGTTCTCATTTGATTCAGTTCTGTTATTTCTTTGCTGATTTTTTGTTTGGTTGATCTGTCTCTCTGTGACAGTGGGGTGTTAAGGTCCCCTGTTATAACTGCATTATTGTTTATTTGGTTTTTCATGTCTATTAAGAATTGTCTTACATAGTTGGGTGCTCCCATATTCAGTGCATATATATTTATGATTGTAATCTCTTCCTCTTGAAGTTTTCCCCTAACAAGTATGTAGTGACCTTATCTCCTTTGATCATTTTCAGTTTGAAGTTCGTATTGTCTGCAAACATAATAGCTACCCCTGCTTTTTTCTGGGTTCCTGTTGCATGGAGTATTGTTTTCCAGCCTTTGATTTTTAGTCTGTGAATTTCCTTTTGAGTGAAATGTGTTTCTTGTACACAGCATATTGTTGGGTTTTGTTTCTTAACCCACTCTCCTAGTCTGTTTCTTTTTATTGGTGAGTTGAGACCATTTACATTGATTGATATAACTGATGTGTACTGGCTCATCCCTGTCATGATATCTTTCTGTTGTTGGTTTTCTACTTTTTCTGTTTAATTACTTGCCTGGCTTAGTGGTTTCCTTTTGTTGTTGTTCTAAAGATTGTAGCTATCTTTGTCTCTTTCTAGAGTGTCTTCCAGTACTCTTTGTAGTGTTAGTTTGGTGGCCATAAATTTCTTCAGTTCTTCTTCATCATGAAAGTATCTTATCTCTCCATCAATTTTTAAGGATAGTTTTTCAGGGTACATCAATCTGGGTTGGAAGTTGTTTTCTTTCAGGATTTAAAATACTTCACTCCAAGCTCTTCTAGACTTAAAGGTTTGTGTTGAGAAGTCTGCTGTGATTCTGATAGGCTTTCCTTCATAGCTGATGTGTTTCTTTTCTCTGACAGCTTTTAATATTTTGTTCTTGTGCTGAATTTCTGATACCTTTATTATTATATGTCTGGGTGAAGATTTATTTTGTTATGGGTAATTGGGGTTTTGTATCCCTTGGTTACCTGTATTTCAGATTCTCTTCCCATGTTTGGAAAGTTTTCTGCTATTATTTCTGTGAATAGTCTGTGCAGGTCATTAATATTAACCCCTGCTTTTTCATTTATGCCTATTAATCTTATGCCTATTAATCTTGGTATCATCTTGCAGTTGTTGAACTGTTGTTTCTTGGCTCCTTACTATTCTTAAGAGATCTTTTCTTTTGTGGCCATGAGCACCCATGCTATTTTCAAGATCAGAGATTCTATCTTCAGCTTCATTTAAGTGGTTTTTCAAACTTTCCATGGAATTTTTCATTTCCTGCATTTCCCTTTGAATTTGTTTCATGCATTGTGTTTGTGCCTTATATTGTTCATTTAAAGTTTCCATCATTTTCTTAAGTTCTTCTATATTTTTTATCTTGCTCTTCTTTAGACACACACAACATTTCTTTAACAATGATTGTCATTTCATTTTTTAGCTGAGAGATTATTTCTGATTTGAGTTTCTCTACAGCTTCATGGAGTTGTTTCTTTACTGCATTTTCTATCATTTCAGAAAGTGCATTTGTGTGACTCCCACTGTCTTCCATTTCAGTGGCTCTTGTGTTTGTTCTCAGTGGGCTGGGGGATTGAGACTGCCTCTTGGTCTTTCATTTTGTCATTTTCTTCTAGGACCTGTGTGGCTCTATGTCCTATGAGGCTGATTGGGTGTTCCCCTGGTGGGTCGTGCTGAGTCGCAGGACAGGGTAGAGCTGGATCCTGTGTGCAGCTAGTGAGGTGCACTCCCGGAGCGTGCTGATGGAGGCTGTGCCTTACTGGGTGGTGGCCAAGGCCTCCCAGACCCTGGGAGTTAAGCAGAGCATACCCCGGAGTGTGGCACTACCCGGACCTTGAGTCTGGCTGCAAGGAGTTCAGAGCCTCTGGTGTGCCAGATAAGCCTGGCCGAGTCCCAGGTGTACATTGGCCGGGCCTTGCTCCTGAGTAGGCGGGCCCATGACCTCTCAGACCTGCCGCACTGGCCACTCCACTGAACAATGGAGTTCAGGCAGTCCCTGTGCTCTGGTGGGGAGAGCCCAAGCTCTCCAAGGCCCTGCAGCTGCGCTGGCTAGTCCATGATGAGCAGCTCTGGGGTCCTGGGCTGGGCTGGGGTAAGTACCTCTCTGTCCTGTGAGGCTGGCTGGGCATTCCCCTGGTGGGTTGCTCTGAGTCGGGGGACCAGGTAGAGCTGGATCGTGTGTGCAGCTAGTGAGGGCACACTCCTGGAGTGTGCTGGTGGAGGCTCCACCTTACTGGGTGGGGACCAAGGCCTCCCTGACCCAGGGAGCTAGGCAGAGTGTACCCCGGAGTGTGGCACCACCCAGATCCTGAGTCTGGCTGCAAGGAGTTCAGAGCCTCTGGAGTGTGCCAGGCAAGCCTGTGCAATTCCCAGGCCTACAGTGCTGGGTCCTCCCTCCTCCTCAGCCCTATTTTTTGAGACAGGGTCTCACTATGTAGTTCAGGCTGGCCTTGAACTCACTTTGCACCCCAGGCTGGTCTCAAATTCACAATGATCCTCCTGCCTCAGCCCCTCAAGTGCTCATACCTGTCTTAATATTAGCCCTTCTCATTTCTTGCAGAGTTTACTCCTTGGCAATTTTTTGTTGCAAATTTAAATGACATCATTGACTTCATTTGCTACTCATCAATTTGTTTTACCTGACTACTTAAAACTGTAATTGTATATTAACTAACACAGTTCTTTAAGAATCTTTCTAGTTTTTTTCCTTGAATGGAATTATCTGGAATAATCGTCAATGTGGGACTTCCTTTTTCTCATTTTGTTTCTGTCTAAATGCCTAAGCTACTTCTTCAAGAATCATAATAGTACAATAAGATAGATTTCTTGCAGTAGGGAAGTGGTCCAAAAGTCCAAGGGATCAAGGGTGAGGGATGAAGAGGAGGAGAAAGGGAAGAGGAAATAAGTGGAATAAAGGTATGCCATGTATAGAAACCTAATAACCTCAATTAATATAAACATATGAAATAAAATTAACATTAACTAAAATTAATATCAACAGGAATGAAAAATGGGAGTAGGGTGTGCTGGCACATGCCTGTAATCCCAGCACTCAGGTGGCTGAAGCAGGAGGATTTCTGTGTGTTTGAGGCTAGCCTGGGCTACAGAGTGAATTCAAGGCGAGCCTGAACCATATAGTGAAACCCTGCCTCAAAAAAGACCAAAAATGTGGGGTGGGGGGCAGGGGAACTGGAGGAGGAAGGAAGAAGGGGGTGGGAAGGGGATTTAAAAAAACAAAAAGAACTCAGGGCCGGGGATTTAGCTCAGTGTCTCAAGCACTTGCCTGGTAAGCACAAGGTCATGAGTTTGATCCCTGGTACCATAAAAAAGAACTGTATTATGCAGATATAATCACTCCCCAAGATGATTGCAAACTGTGCAAACTGCAAACCTATGCCAATAAAATAATCATTTCTGAATGTCATTGCTTACTACAGTGAGTTCCCAACTTATGAATGAGTTCCATTCCAGCAGAAGGTTCATAAAATCAAACTGATTCATGAGTCAAAGTGAGTCTTATACACTTTTGATGCAAATATACAGTGTAAAGCATTAAAAAAAAACACTTCCATATCACCACTCCTTTTCCTCTTGCTTCTGGACATCCTGGACTCTGATTGAGCACTGTATTACTGTACACTATCACACTATAAAAGAAGCACACACAGCAGCACAACTGCAACAATGTCTGGCAGACACGTAAGCTACTTCCACAATCTACTCAGATCTATTAATGTTTGTAATGTGAGGTCTCATAGCATCTGTGAAAGTTTGCAACTCAAATATTCAATTGGAGACTTACTGTACTATATCTGGAAATCTTTGGTCTCTGACGGTAATTCACTACAGTGATGGAAAGCATGGTTCACAGATTCAGACACATGTGCTGCCACTAGCTACTAGGTTCATAATTCTGGGCAATTATCTGAATTAATTTGTGCCTCTCTTTTACCATTTGCACTGTGGCTATATTAAGTATTGCTTCATAAGGCTTTGGTGATAAGCAAATTAATTAAGGCTTGAATGTCACAGAGTAAAAGTTCATCAATTTTTAAATTTTTTTATCTTTTCTCTCATCATAAAAATAAGAAAATCTCTTCTCCTTGAACCACTTTCTGAAGTTCATTATTAGTCCTCTAAACTCTTCCACAGTCTAAAAACCTAGAATAGTAAAAGAACTGTCTCTGGTTCTACAGAAACTATGTAATCCTTGCTTCTAGCCCAGCCATGGTAGTAGCATTCACTATATTCACAGCTGTTGGTATTAACTGAACATTTCCTGAAAGGGATGCAGGTTTTTTGGAGACCGGGCTGTACAGGGTTAAACTGTTGAACCCAGGAACCTGTAGCTGTATTGGAAAAGAACATATTCATAGTGCTCTGAAGTCAAGATAACACCACAGCTGAAGCAGTTGAAGACAGAGCAATAAAACTGTCATTTTTAGAGATCAATCCATCCTCTTAATTAGCAAAATTTACTGCCTTTGCTCTAAATTCTTTTATGGGTTTTCATACCACCCACTTCCTGCAATCCCAAATCTGTAGAAACCCAATAAGTAACAGTGATCTGGAAAACTCATGGCCTTTGGTCCCAGAGAGTTCTGAATTTCCTGGATACCCCACAAAACCATATTCCATTGACTTTTATTTAGGCCTTCACCATAACTCATTGTAAGAGGCAGAGATTAGGCCAAATCTCCAATACAGGTTCTAATCTTAGTTTCTGGATGAGCCTGGAGCAAGCGAGTCCTGAAGAAACAAGAGTACTGCATTCTTCCAGACACAGTGATTCAATTTCACAGGCCAGGTGAACCAACCAGGTTTGATTCTGAAAATTATATTGAACTCGTTCATAAAAGGTGGTCATTCCCTACTACCTGAGACTTACCTGGGAAGAAATCAGCACAAGAAGTTCTGGGACCTACTCTAAGAAAAGCTGCTACAGGCAGATGTACAGCCAAGACTTAGACACACAACGCATTCACAAGATCTATTTTGAGCCCCAAGGATCCAGACTGAAAATTATATACAAGACATTTTAGTAGTTGATTCATAAGTGCCCTTTATAGCTAACAAAATGGACAGTAAAAATGTCAGACTGGGAAAAATTATCTGCTATATATGCACATATAAAATTATATATATCATATATATGTAGACATGCATAAACCATTTATGTATCTAGATATAAAGAAACATACACATATAATAGAGGACAAGTAAGCAGAAGGAAAATCTTCAATAAAACAGGTAAAATGGGCTGGGGATGTGGCTCAGCAGCACAGTCCTGAGTCGATTCTCAGTACCAAAAACAGGTAAAATGTTTCATATACGTGCCTTCATAAAGATATTTAAATACCCAGTAAACACACACACACACAAATAAAAATCATTATACACCAGTTAGTCCAAACTAAAACTACAAACAGTTGTCATTGCACCCTCTGCTAAGTGGCTAAAATTACAAAGTGCTGGTCAGGCATGTGGAACAACTAAAATTTTGGTGCAGTTTTGGGAATTACAGGTGGAATCAACAATTTAAAAATCTGAAATACCAACCAAAATTACACATGATGTTAGTAATTATATTCCTCCGTGTATACCATATACCAAGAGAACTAAATGCATAGATCTATAAAAAGAACTAAAACACAAACTAGCCAGGTGCGCCTATAATCCCAGCACTCAGGAAGCTGAGGCAAGAGAGTCGCCATGAGTTCAAGGCCAGCCTGAGCTACATAAGTGAGCTCAAGGCCAGTCTGCATTGCATAGTGATACCGTTTCCAAAACAAACTCAAAACAAAAACTAGGCATTACATTGAGCAAAAGAAGCCAAAGACGTATACAATGTAATTTAACATTTATTTGGAAACTAAGAACAAGCAAATCTAATCAATTGTAATGAGTAAAAATGCCCTAGAGATGAGTTTGCATAAATATGTGAAATTTCATCAAGCTGTACAAAGGTTAGCACTTCATGCATATTAGTGTATGTATACCTTTAAAAATAGTAAAAATTGATTGATGAGATGTGGTTTATTTTTAAGCAATAAAAATAGAAAGAAGGGAGTAGCTACATTCACTCAAAATGATTTTAGTGTTCATCTCAGCTAAAGACACTAAGGTCTTCCCTCTTTCAAGATGTCAAATAAAAATCTTTCTCCACTAAAATGGGACAAAGTGCGTCAATTATACCTAGCATGAATTCCCATGCTGTCCACAGCTTCATTTGCTTCTGAAACCATGGTAGGCTTGCAGAGATGTGTCTTTCCTCATGATCAAAATGATCATGGCACTGGGCTGTGTACATGACAAAAATCTATCCCCAAATGGGGACCAATTCTAAGAAGGCATATAATGTGGCAGAGGGACCAGAGTGACTCCATCAGAGTCTGCCAGAAAAATCCATGATGGGGGAGCTAATGAAGACATCTATGGAGCTGCAGCTTTTGAGGACACTGAAATCAAGCACTTAATGTTCAGTTTTGATCAAGTATGGATCAGTGGGTTCAACAAAAGATTTAGCTAATAACTAGAGTCCCACCAGGCCACTGCAAATCTACTTGTCTCATAGGCCTACTACACAGATAATACTGACTTTATCCCTTGAGCCTTCCAAATCTCACACAACCTCTTATTGTATACAACTGTAAAATGGAACTGGAAAAAGAAATGGTTCTGAGACTTGAAGTCCCTAACCATACCCCAGTACATGTGACACAATTTTTAAACTCAAAATATTGGCTCCAAATCCCACCCTTGGGCAAGAACAGAGAACAAAACATGAAAATACTGTATCAGGTGAGACCATGCTCTTTCAAAATCTTTGTACTTAGTAGTATCTGGTGAAAGGAATATTACACATGAAAACCTTTAGATAGTAAAATTGATAGTCTCAAAAACTCTCTTCAAGTGCAGTGATGCATGTGGGAGGTTGAGGAAAGAGGATTGTAAGTTGAGGCCAGTCTGGGTAATTTAGAAAAACCCTGTCTCAAAATTAAAAATAAATTGGGCTGAAGGTGTAGCTCAATGGTACAGCACTTGTCTAGCATGTACAGGGCTCTAGGTTCAATCCCCAGTACCAACTAAAGCAAAAAGCAAAACAAAAAACTACAGGTTCTCTTAGTTTAAAAAGAAGAAAAGGAGAAGCAAGATAAGGAAGAGGAAGGGTAAAAAATATTGGGTAGGCAACTACCATCATGAACCAAAAAAAAAGGTCAACAGAAACTGAAGTATCTATACTATAACTACAGACCTCAGAGAACAGTAAGAATTGGAAAATAATTTTTAAAAGGCCACTCTCCTGCCTACATATGAAAAAATATCTTTCAGACAGGCACAGTAGTGTGTGCCTATAGTCCGAGCTACTTGGAAAGCTGAGAAATGAGGATTACTTGAGTCCAGGAGTTCAAAGCCAGCAAGACCCTGTTTCAAAATACAAACAGTAAGTCCCTGACTTATGAACAAGTTCCATTCCCGCAGAATTATTCATAAGTTGAATTCAATTGTATGCCAACAAAGTAAGTCTTATACAGTACATCTGTGAATGGTCACAACTCAAATGATTGCAAGTCAAGGATCCATTATATGTACATTTCAAATAACCCATAAATCTAAAAGGCTTTAAAAAACTGGAAGGAAAACTTATATGTGAGGTAAAACAAACACATCTCATACTGAAAAGTATCTGGCTAGATCTAAAAAGGTACACTTATCACCTTTAATCTCATTGCAAAACAGCAAAAATTAATGAGTCAGCAGACTGTTTTAAGAATGAGGAAGTGATCTTTTCTGGCATGAATTTTCTTATATGCAGAAAGTTAAGTAATGTTCAGGAAGGCATTATCACATCATTTACATATACAGGGTTTCATGTAGGTGACTTTAAGTCTTCAAAAGAATGAGTGACCCCCCACTACTTTCTCACATTCATTGGGTGTCTCCAGTGTGAAACTTCACAAATTGCCTAAGATCAGAAAAAGTTTTGCAATCTCATATTCCTTATGTTCATATTTTTTCTCTAGCATGGATTTTTACATGTCTTCGAAAGTAGGCTGGACAGATAAAGGCTTTCCCACAATCCTTACATTCATAGGGTTTCTCTCCTGTGTGGCTTCTCACATGTCTTCGAAAGGATGAGGGGCAACTGAAGGCTTTTCCACATTCCAGACATTCAAAGGGTTTTTCGCCAGTGTGCATTCTTGCATGAACTGTAAGATATGAAGAATGTCGAAATGCCTTCCCACATTCCTTACATTCATATGGTTTTTCCCCAGTGTGTGTTCTCATGTGGATTCTAAGGGCTGAAAAATAAATAAAGGCTTTCCCACACTTCTTACATTCATAAGGTTTCTCTCCAGTATGAGTTCTTCTATGAACTGTAAGATGGGAGGAACTAATATAGGCTTTCCCACATTCCTTACATTGATAAGGCTTCTCTCCACTGTGAGTTCTCAAGTGTTCAGTGAGGGAAGAGGAACGACTAAAGACCTTCCCACACTCCTTACACTCATACTGAACCTTTCCAGCATGATCTCTCACATGTGTTTTAAAGGATGAGGGACAACTGAAGGCCTTCCCACAGTCCTTACACTCATAAGGTTTCTCTCTGCTTTGATTTTTTACATGTGTATTCAGGGAAGTGGGAAGATAGAAGCTTTTTCCACATTCTAGACATTCATAGGGTTTCTCTCCAGTGTGTTTTCTCATATGGACACTCAAGGAGGAGGGGCAATTGTAGGCTTTCCCACACTCCTTACATTTATAGGGTTTCTCTCCAGTGTGTGTTCTCACATGTACAGTGAGTTTTGAGGACTCACTGAAGGCCTTCCCACACTCTTTACATTCATATGGCTTCTCTCCAGTGTGAATTCTGATATGTATTATAAGGTGAGAGGAAGAACTAAAGGCCTTCCCACATTCCTTACATTCATATGGCTTATCCCCACTATGAATTCTTTTGTGCTTGGAAAGTGATGATGAACAACTAAAGGCCTTCCCACATTCCTTACATTCATAAGGCTTATCTCCATTATGAATTCGTTTATGTTCTGTGAGGTATGAAGAAGTACTGAAAGTTTTCCCACATTCTTTACATTCATAGTTTGCCTTTCCACTATGAATCTTCATATGTGTCCTAAAGAACGAGGAACAACTGAAGACCTTGGTACATTCTTTACATTCATAGGGCTTCTCTTCAGTGGGGGTCTTTATATGCTTCTTAAAACAAGCAAGAAAATGAAAGGCTTTCCCACATTCCTGACATTGGTAGGGTTTGCTTCCAGTATGAGATCTGATGTGATTCTTAAGAGATGAATGAAACATGAAGGCCTTTCCACACTCATGACATTCACAGGATTTTACTTCAGTAGTTCTCCTGAGCACATTAAGATTTGGAATTTGTTCACACTGATTTTCTTCATTGCATTCATAGATGTTCTCCACCACGTGACTTTTAAAAGGAAAAGATACAACATTAGCAATTAATATTTACCAGTTTCTGTGAGTATATTTTCTTTCCTGTCAACTTATAAGCTGAAAGTTCTCACAGAAGGTTCTACAATAGCCAATACTGTCAACAAGTTTTTAACTTATGAGATTTTTCCTGATAATTATTTAGAATTGAAGTATGCATGCCAAATATTCTACATGTCAGTATAATTTATGGCAAAAAGTTTCTAGACAAAATTCGGTGTGAAATCACGATTTTAGATGTAGGCTTAAATACGCATACTTCTTAAATCTCAGGTCATTTTAACATTCTCCCCTGAGGCACTACTTTCTCTACTCTGAAGGGCACTCACCTTAAATGTCTCTTATGGCTTCTGTTCTGCTCATTGACCTCATGGGGTTCCAAATTTTCATGTAAAATAAAGGAACAGGAACCAGTTCTTTTGAATCTTACTATTTTCTGTTCCCTTGATATTTTTTCTCCATCAATACCTTGAAGAGCAATTAATTCATTAGTATTGAGTTCAGTCTCAAAACCTGAAACTGAAAAGTGAAGGTATTTATGAGCAAAGAACTTTCAACAGTATGCTTGTTTCTAGACTTTGATTTTAATATACACAAGGGTCAAAACAGTAAGCAATTCATTAAGAAATAGCTCTCTGAAGACTGATACTGACTGTAACATAAGTAGAATATTATGAGGACAAGACAGACAGGATTGGATAAAATGCCAATTACCCAATACTAATTTAAGAAACAGTAAAATAAATATGGAAATCTTTTTCAAGAACAAGGAAAGTATGAGAAGAATGACAACAAATCAAAATAGAAATCAGAGGTATCTATGGGAGATCAGCCTTCTCAGACAAAGTTTTGTTTTGTTTCTATTTGACATTTTTTCCCCCAGCCAGAAGAGTTTCTCCCAAGGGTTCTTACCTTCCTGTTGTTTCTCCACGCAAACGGCCTGGGTAAGTCCTTCCTTTACTCTCAGCAGGTCCCCCTCTTGTTCGCACTGGGAGATCAAATGAGGTATGGGCAGCTGGTACCCTGCACAGGAAGAAACACATATCATGAAGGAAAACAATGAAGAACCACAAACAGTTCCATAAGACAGGGTCAAAACATTAGTCTTTCCATACTCTAAACATGTGCATCTGAAGATGTGTGAGTTTAACTGTAACACGATGTCAAATCTATAAAAGAATTTTAAAAAGAAAAAGAAAGTAAAAGGCTGAGGTCAAGAAATAAAGTTCTGAGACCTGGAACTAATCTGACATTCGCACCTAAATCGCAATATTATTACTAGCTACTCTGATACAGTCAAGACATATTGTTCTCCTGGTGAACATAAATAATATCACAGAAGACCTGCCTTGGACAATGCTATTCTAAGATCATGCTAAAATGTAGCAAAATGAGAGCACTTCATAATTCTGCTCAAGGAGAGACAAAAAAAAGGTACTATACAACCAACAAAATACTCTATGCCAGTGGTGGTAAATCTGTGGTGTATGTGGTGCAGCCATTTGTTTGTTATCACTGAAAGTTCTAAAAGGTTCCTCATCACTGCCTATATAATTGCTTTTACCTTCTGTCTGCATCCAATTTACATAAAGTGTCCCCCAAAATTGAACAGTGTCCCCCCAAAATCCATGTCACAACAGACCAATGAAACAGAATGCAAAGGCCAGAAATAGATCCACATAAATATAGCCAGGCCTCTGTGTATTCAACCAACCACAAATCAAAAATATTTATGGAAAATAAATGCATCCATACATGTATAGACTTTTCTTTGTCTTGTCATTCTTCCCTATTCAATACAGTATAATAAGTATTAACTTAGCACTTAACACTGTATTAGGTATCTTAAATCATCTAGAAATGGTTTAAAGTATGTGATAGGAAGTGTACAGGTTGTATACAGATACCATACCATTTTCAAAAAGAGATTTGAGCATCCACAGATGTTGGTATGGAGGCGTGTCCTGGAACCAATACCCTAAAGACCAAGGGATGACTACAGCATCAACTAATCTTTCGAAAAAAGAACAAAACCAATCCAATGGAGAAAAGATAGATTTTTCCCCACTAATGGTACTCAAACAAGTACCATTCCCATGCAAAAAAAAGAAATCTTCACAAACATTAACTCAAAATGGATCATGGACCTAAATGTACAGTATAATATTATAAGATAGAGGAAAAACTCTAGACGTCATTTGATTTTTAGCTATAACTCCAAAAGGCAGGACCTATGAAACAAAGATCTGATACAATGGACTTCATTAAAATTAAAATTTTCTGCCCTATGAAGAGACTGAAAAGACAAGTCACAGCCTGAAAGAAAACATTTGTAAGAGATTTAACTGACAAGAGACTATTTTCCTGTTCTGTTACAAGAAGAACTCTTAAAGCTCAACAATCAGAAAACAAACATTGTTTGATCATTTTTTATGCCTAGATCTTGCAACCTGAACAACTATTGCTAAGATAACAATATGCAACATATTAACTAGTGTTGATTTCTTGTTTTTTTTTAATTCTGTATTATTTCTATCCTTGTTTCTGTTTTGCTTTTTTTTTAAATAAAAAAAAGAGTCAAGGATCTACATAGACACCTCACCAAAGAAAATATACAAATGACAAATAAGCACATAAGATCCTCCACATTATAAGTCATCAAGAACTTGCAAATTAAAGCAATGACATACGACTAACAACTACTAGTATAGCCAAAATCCAGAGCATTGGCAAATGTTAGTGACAGTGTGGAGTAATAGGAACTCTCCTTCACTGCGGGAGGGAATGCAAAATATGGCCACTCTAGAAAAGTTTTGGGCTTCTTATATAATTAAACAAACTCTTAATATGTGATCCAGCAAGTCAATTGTGTTTGTTGGTGACTACCCCAAGGAGTTGTAAACTTATATCCACATAAAAGGATACACCCACATGTTTATGTTAGTTTTATTCATCATTACCCAAACTTGGAGACAACCAAATTGTCCTTCAGTAGGTGACCGAAAAATAAACTGTGGCACATTCAGTCATGAGAATATTATTTAGCACTATAAAGAAGTGAGCTATCAAAGCACAAAAATATATAGAGGAAATTTAAATGCACATTGCTGAGGTAAAAGCAGCCAATCTGAAAAACCTATATACTTTATGATTCCAACTGTATGGTAATCTGCTGAAGAAAAGCTATAGAGACAGGATACAGATCAATGGTTGGGAAATGATTACAGAAAAGTGAAGGATAAATAGGTGAAACACAAAAGATTTCCAGGGCACTGAAATTTCTGTATGATATTATAATGGTGTATGCATTCTTTATACATTTTCCCAAAGCCACGGAATGTATAATGCTATAGGTGAATGCTAATATTAACAATGAACACTGGGGAATGATGATGCATTAATGTAAGTTCATCAATTGTAATAAACACTATCAGAGAAGAGAAATCACACCATCCTGTGAAGCAAGCTCCACCATGCTGATGGGTAAAAGCCTCAGCCAAAAGAGAAACCAAACCTTCCTGTGAGCCAGCCAGTGTGCAGAATGAAAACCCAGAAGAACACCCCCCCACACACACCCCACTGATTTGGAGGACTCAAGGTGAGATGATAGCAACTGAAGGGAATGGAATAGCTTGATGCTTGTGTTGTTTGGCTGACTCTGTAGGCCTGGGGCTGATGGTCTGGGCATCTACTTGGAGGAAGTCAGTGTACATTGTGTGTACTGTGGGGGATTTCCTCCTGTCTTGTTTTTGAAATCCAATGTTTTGCTCCATTTTACTGTTTTGTTTTATCCTTGTGTCTAGTAACCTAAGCAACTATTTTGAAGATAATAATGTGCAGTATTGTTCTGTTTTGTTTTGTTCTGATTTACTGTTTTGTTTTATTCAATGTTATGTTTTGATTGGTTCTATTCTGTCTTGTTTTGTTTGATTTTGCTATGTCTGATGGCATGGACAACTATTGATATATTATGGTAGCCATTGTTGATTTCCTAATATCCTGTTTTGAAGTTCTGTACCACTTTCACTACTTTGTTTTGATTGCTTTATTCTGGGTTTTTTTTTTTTTTTTTGAGTTCCATTCTCTTTAAAATACAATTTTTAAAAATTTTTTTAAAATACATTAAAAATAAATTTACCATTGGGGTGTGGGGGTATGAAATGCTGATAGGAACAGATTATATGGGAAATCTACCTCACACTCAATCTTGCCATGAACCTGAAACTACTCTAAAAATTAAACTCTATTAATAAAAAAAAGAAATGTCCATCCAGAACCTCAGAATGCTACCTTCTTTAAGAAAAAAAAAATCTTTGCAAATATTATCAAGTTAAAATGAGATTATTTAGGGTTAGAGTCAGTCCTAAATCCAATGACAGGTGTCGCTCTAAGGAGAGAGATTTGGAACAGGTAAACACCAAAGAAGATGATGGAGGCAGAGCCTAGAGTGATCCATCTATAAGCCAAAAAACAAGGACTGCTAGCAGCAACTAGAAACCAGTAACATAAGGGAAGGACATTTTCCCCACAGCCTTCAGAGAGAACACAGCCTAGCTGACACCTTGATTTTAGGCTTCCAATATTCAGAAATATCACAGAATAAATTTCTGTAGTTCTTAGTCCCAGTGTGTAATATTTTGTTACAGAAGGCCTAAGAAACTAATAATATCTGCTTCTATAGACTCATCCCCAAATCACTCAACCAAAGAACAAATCTTGTAATAGGTACTTTGTAATACTATCTTAGTAAGATGCCCCACAACTCCCAATGAGGGATGCTCTCCCATAATGCATTGTGAAATAAACCCAACATGTTTAACTATAGATGTATTCCTAGTGGTCTTTGGGCAAAGGGTGTTCACATCAGTAAAATCCTCAGATCTTAAATGAGCTTCCTATAACCCAAAGTGACTCTTAAATGCCCACACTTTTAATACTTAGTAAAGCTCAAGCTTTTAGCCACAAGAAAAACAGAAAGTAATTACATCCATGTTTATCTTCATATTGAAACCTCCAGATTGTTAAGGACATTGGAATCAGTGACCACATTTTTTACCAATGATTTCCCATTCCTCAGCCCAAATCATAGAACAAGGTCAATCAGCAAGATAAAACTGTTATTTAAACAATTATGTGAACAAATAGTGCCATTCTTACCTAGTGAGGCCAGGTTCTGGAAAGTTTCCAGCATCACATCTCTGTAGAGGTCCTTCTGAATAAGATCCAGCAAAGCCCACTCCTCTTTGGTAAAATATACAGCCACATCTTCAAAGGTCACTAAGTCCTAAAAGACCCCACAAATTCTGTTCAGGAAGTCACAAGTCCTCCATTGTATGCAAGAGGATGGAGAATGGTGACAACACTGGGGACTAAGAAATAATTCAGAGGATGCTGAAAAGATTCTGTGGTCTCCAGTATCTACCCTGGGACTCAGTAACTATCTCTTTCCTTTCCTACTCATACACACTTCCTGGCTGATAAAATCCTTTATACTTCTAAAACTCTAAATTTTCTTCTCAGCAGCCAGCTGGTAACAAGAAAGGAAAAGTTAAAATGGTTTTTCCTACTCTCTTGTTCAGTCACTTGATAGAATACGGAATGTTTCTCACATCTGCTATGTGAAGAATTTTCCTACACACTGTTATGGTTTAGATCTAAAATGCTCCCCATAAGAATCACCTTCAGTGGTGAGGCCTGGTCAGAAGGACTGGGTCCATGGGGCATCACTTGAAATGGTATATTCTCATCCCTGGCTCCCCTTCTCTGTTTCCTGGCCACCATACAGTGAATAGCTTTTGTCTGCCACACTGTTTCTACCTTGGAGCCAAAAATGGACTAAACTCACTGAAACTGTGAGCCAAAATAAACCTCTCTTCCCTTAAGTTCAAATGTAGGGTATTTTGTCCCAGTGATAGGAAACTGATTAATGCACACTCCAAGCACTTCTCCAGTGAACACCAGCTGTGTGTCCATTAATGCTATTCAATTCTGATACTACATACCTGGAGATAGCATCATCTCACAAGCTGAGGCCTCAAGTCTGCCCCTAAATTGAGAGGTCAATTGTAAGCAGTAGGTTTTCACCTATACTTTTGACTGATCAGTTATATTATTTCTATACTATCCCCTCCTTGAGTTCAATTAATGTGCTGGGAGGGCATATAAACCTCAAAAAAATACTTACTGTTTATTCGTTTATTTAACATGTAGAGCCAAAGAGACAGTCAACAAATGGCATGGTAAGAAAATGTACAGAACTCCACACCCTATCAGGGCACTACAATTCAAGAATCTCCATGTGTTCAACTAGAATGACAGCTAATGGAAGGGAAGTATTCTTTTAGAGAATTACTACCTTTTACTTACCTGTGTCATATTTTTCTGTAACCCAGTAGCTCTTCTTGCTTTGTCCATATCCCCTTTATGAAGAAAAGTAGGACACTGAAAATTATAAGCAACTAGCAACCAGCATGATAATCTAACCTCCCCAAAGTTTCCACACTCATGAGACTGGATATTGTAGCACACAGTAGGAGTAACGACTTTCCTCAAAATACACAATACACTCCAAGATGCCCAAGAAAACACAAGCTGATCTTGTATGAAAATGGAGCAAGCCAGGTGTGGTTGTGCCTGTCATCTCAGCACTCAGGAGACTGAGGCAGGAGGACCACTACAAGTCTGAGGGCAGCCTGGACTACCTAGTGAGTTCAAGATCAGCTTAAACTACATAGTACAATGCTGTCTCAGGAAAAAAAAAAAAGAGAAAAGAAAAGAAGAAAGATAGATAGATAGATAACAGAGTAACGTTATCTCCCCCTTACAACCACAAAACAGTGCTTTGGTCCTTGCTGATCAAAAAGAAAAGGTTAAAGCCAGGCCTAGGGGCACAAGGCTTTGCTCCCAGCATGCTGGGAGGCTGAAGCTGGAGAATCATGAGTTCAAGTCCAGCTTGGGCAACTTACCAACTTAGTGAGACCCAATCTCAAAATAAAAAATAAGGGCTAGATATGTAGCTCAGAGTAAAGACCGTGAGTTCAATACCAGATACACACACACATACAGGGTTAAGAGTGACATTGTGGAGTTAAATTAACTGTAGTCTAAAAAACTGGGACTATCAATTTGCCAAAGATAACAAAAAGCATAAAATGTATCAACAAGTACCTTTAACCATAAGAATATATACTCCCTATTTCGAATCCAAGGAAGCACTAGTTTATTCATACACCAGGCTTCTGAGGGCTTTACTCCCAATATTTCCTACTTCTGGACGCTCTGACAAGATAATAGCCATTACTGTTCAGCCCCTAGCCAATCCACCGGTCCCCTCCTTGAGCCGCAGGGTTCGCAAAACCTAGTTTCTGAGAAAGCATAAATCCTTTAAATTACATGTGCAGGAGACTGAGAAGACTCTTTTGGCTGTGATTTACATGCTAAACTTGCCTCTACAGCACAATCACAGCAGAATACTCGATCTGTATCATTCCTGATACTAATATCTGCAGCCCTGTTACACCCGTAATCCCAGCTCCAGAGAAAGGTGGGGGAAAGCAGGGATCACAAATTCGAAGGCAACCTGGACAATTTAGTTAGACTCTTGTCTCGAAATTTAAAATAAAAAGGACTAGGGATGTAGCTCAATAGTAGAGCCCTCAGGGGTCAGTCCCGGGAAGGGGGGACTAGAAGGACTGAAAGAGAAAATGTGTTTTGCTTTTTTAATGGAAACATCCTATTTAATAGTGATAGCAGATAAGATCAGCTCCCTCTGAATCCAAAAGGTAGGGATGCAAATTATATACTATTCTCCACCCAACTGAAAATCCTGATAGATGCAGTGGAGAAATTAAACATTTTTTAAAATGTACAGTACAAGAATTTTAAAAGACAAAGTGGAAACTGAGCAAATTTTCTGTGTAAAACATAAGAATCTATAGAAAAGTGACTAAAATGTATCATTTTATTAAACATTGAAAGCAATCGGCAAGAAGGCAGGTTACACAGTATGTAAAATAAATCAGTTCGCTTTTACGTATCTGAATACAGCATGCAGCTGAT
>RJWM01030866.1:0-23014 GCA_004363535.1 Dasyprocta punctata
CATACCACAGTGATATCTGTGCACCTATGTTTATAGCAGCCCAATTTGTAATAGCCAGATCTTGGAAACAACCCAAGTGCCCATCAATCAAAGACTGGATAAAAAAGATGTGGTATTTTTATACAATGGAGTACTACTCAGCTATTAAGAAAGATTGCATTGAGACTTTTGTAAGTAAATGGTCACGACTTGAGACCATGCTCGTAAATGAGATAAATCAAATCCACATGTGTAAATACCGTATTGTCTCCCTAGTGTAAGAAACGGAAAAGTATATATGATCCAAAATCTAGAATGGATACTACGTAAGGGTGAAGAACAGCTCAAAGAGCAGGAGTAACTGGGAGGGGAAAAGGCAGAAAGAGAAAAGGGAAGAGGAAAAGATATAAACCTGTATATATGTATATGTAAGATAACTAGAATGAACACACTGTTGAATCTATTCGTTGTTGAGAAAGAACAGTTAATGCTCATATGATTGGATTAATTTTACATGTCTATATCTGTTGATGTAAGTAACCATTTTGAAGATAATGATGCGCAATGTTGCAAGCATTGTCAAGTTTCTGTCATCCCATTTTTTAAACCTGCAATGTTACTGTAGTGTATTTACTCTAGTTGTTTGTTTGTCTCTTTTGCTTGTTGTTTTTGTTTTATGTCTTTTTTTCTGTTTTTTTCTTCGCTAAAAAAAAAAAAAAAGAAAGAATAAAAGCCAGCCCGAGATAAGATTTAACAACATAGAAGGCTACTGAAAGTGGGGGCATCTCTGGGAGCCTCTGGGGATGAAGACCCTTAGACCAAAGAAGCAGGAAAGGGTTTGGGGATTATGATCACAGTATCCAGCACAGTTCAGGAAGGGAAGTGTACCGGACCGAGACCATGTGGGGGATTTTGTTCAGAAGTAGAGAGATATTCAAAGGAGCACCCCACTTTCACAGGCACCTCTCCAAAGCCCAACATAATAGTGCTGTAGTCATATAACTCATAACTAAGAATGGAGACTGACTAAATTCATCTGTACTTTCAACTATGTCTTGCTTGATTAGAATCTCAATTATTGTTTGAAGATATAAAAGAGTGGTGCAGAATAAAAGCCATTTTTGGACACCATATAATTTTTTAAAAAAGATCTTTGCTAAACTGTATTGAGGTTTGGTGCTATGGTGTTATGGAACATTAAAAATAAGAGTTCACGGAGTGTGCATTTAAAGCACTAGCAACAGTGACGTAACATCTATAAAAGTGATTTTTAGAGGCAGAGAAAGAAAACAGCCTCTAGTGGGGAAGTTGGAATAAACACCAATTAAAATTTGATGATATTTAAGTGTACCTGGATTAAGGTAAAAATTCTACATATAGGAATTTAAACTAAGAAATTAGTTTTATGAAGTTTAATGCTAACAGCAGTATTTTATAAAAACAAAGATAGTTGAAAAAACAAAATACTCAAAATATGGATTTATACATAGATTGTAGAATGGTCAAATAAATATGATGTAGCCAAAAACATTAGGTTATATATTTGTCCAAGAGAGATGGCCATTATTTATTTTAGAGTGATCAAAATGTTATTATACTATTTATGTATCAAAATAGATACAAAAATGTCTCCAAGACTCTATACTGAAATGCCATCAGTGATTTACATTGATGAATAGCTTTTTTATTTCTATTTTAATCTGTACTTTCTACAGTGAACATGCAGTACTAATGTAATAAAAATTATCAATGTTTAAAAAGTAAAACAATAATATGCTTCAATTGTACTTATACTGCAAGATTGAAGATGACGTATGCTTTTTTGTTTCAAGGATTCTTAAAAGTAAAGCAATGTTAAAAATTAACCTTCAAAATTAATATAAAAAGTAAACTACTTTGGTTAAATATTTAGTGTAATGCAATGATCATTTGCATTATAATGTTACTCGAATGAGAAATGAATTTTTATTTAATGAACATGACTTCCCTATTCATACATTTTATGATACTGTAAAAGGATTATATCAGGAACAAATGCATGGTTTGGAGGAAAGTGTTGCTGAAAGGAATACAAAATGCTTAAATACTCATGGGAAAACAAAACAAAACAAAATTTATTGCTGCTATAATATAGTTCAGGGATGTTATAAGTCAAATTATGCAAGGGGATTGGGATTAATGTTTTCTCAGTGTTCTCTGTGGGCTGGATGTTTATAAATACTTCCTCATTTAATCCTTATAATAACTTTATAAGGTGAATATATTCCTTTCTACTTTACAAGGGAGGACAGTGAAAGCTCAGAGAGGTCAGCTGATCCAAGGAGTTACACAGTGCTTAGCAAACAAAATTAGGAAGCAGAACCATATCTATCTTATCCCAACTTTTGCTATGCCCAGGGAAATAACTGATTTTCTCCTAGAAACACTGTAAGTATTCAACTCTTCACATCCCTGAACAAGAAATAACACTTACGTTAGCCCAATGATCTCTAAATAACTATAAACTAGAATCAGTATGTTATTTAAAGCTCTTTAGTTTATACAGAACCCATTGTTAACTTAAATTTTATCTACATTAGAGGACAACCCAGATCACATCTTTTCTTGATAGCTTGAAACTTAAAGTACCGTATCACATTAAAGAAAGTCTTTATTCTTGCTTTACGCAAAGGGAAAATGTGCACCACTGGAAATTAAGGGCATAAAAAAGGTAGCAGAACTCAAGCTTTATTTCTATGATTTTTTATTGGTACATGTTTGTGACACATGATCATTGCATTTATCTTGAGGAAAGCTTTTTTTAATATAAAATAAAACCATGCAAGAAAAGCATGACTTTAACAAATAACTTTTGGTAGGGGGCAAAGGAACTTTATCTCTTTCAAATCAACAAAACTATTTTGTTTGATTACAATATATATTAGGAAATGCATCCCATTTTATATTCAGAAACTAAAATGATATGGTATATGCTGTCACTTTTTATATACATATAATTGGAAACACGCCTCCTAAATTAAATGTAAAGTCTCTGGTCAACCAGATAACAAAGTCTAGTAACTAAATGAGGGGTATATGCCCTGTTGTAGCAACTTTAGAATTTGAACTTCAGCACTGGTTCAGATTTTGTCCCAGAATTGCCACAGTAATATAGTAAGGACGATTTTCCTATGCCTGTGTTCTGTCACAAGAGGCAGCGGCCCTGTGCTTCTTGTCATGTGATCTGATGGTCATTGACATCACAGTTGTCCACACTATTAGTCAAGTACACAGCAAGAAGCCACAGCTTAGAACTGAAAATATTCCTAACACTAAAAACTTTGGTATTCAGCGCCTAGATGTTCTTTGGGTTATCCTCAGGCTCATTAGAATTTAAGATCACTATCTGACCCTTTGAAAGTTGCATTCTTTGAGTTGAAGCCCAGGAGAATACTCCATCCATGACTGCAATAAACTTCATTGTCAAAACTCCCAAGAAACTTACATTTGAATCTTTTGAACTCTGGGAAAAGGATAACAAATAATTCTTTTTCATAAACAAACAAATGGAAAACCTCTTTTGGAACATAAAATACTTTTTCTCTCCAAGAAAAAAAAATGAAATCAAGGTACAGCAGATCACTTACTTTCCTAAGTGAACTCATAATTACTTTCCTGGTATGGACTAAGACCTAATGTTCTTGACAGTCCGAATGTGGAATGACTGTGCTCATTCCACAGTGACACAGAAGGTGACAAGGAATTGCCATGGACAATTCTCAGTTCCTGCACATCCTGTGCTTTCAGAGCCTGAGTGCATGGTTGTCGCTGCATGTTACATCCTCTCTCATAAAGTCAGTTCTTCCTGGGTCCTCATGATATAGGAAAAATAAAACTCTCTACCTGTTAGATTTCAAATGTGCCAAGTTTCAGTTGCCTAAACATGGAGGAATGGAGTCATGAACCATAAGAAAAAGTTAGGAGAGTTCTCTTGGAAATAAGTAGAAGAATAATATCTCTTGGATTTTCAGGAGGAGTCCTGAGAGGGTGGCCATCAAGACCCTGTGCCAGGGATAATTTATACAGCAAAGTCACAACATGGGTACAGCATTGGTGAAACTATAATCAATCTATGGGATTAAAAGTATGGCCACTCAGCTAACACTGATCCAATAGGGAAACAAGTCATATAGCAAGGGTGCATGGAAAGAACAAAGCCATTTTTGAGAAGATGAGTAGTATGGGTCCAGATATTCTGGTCAGCCGCCAATGTAACAGGGCCCACTGGACCATGTGGTACTAATTACAGTCTGATCTCAAGTTGCTGTTTATCTCTAGGAAGGCATGCAGACCTTGCTATTGTTTTTCCATTCTGAGGCTTGGCTCCCTTTAGATTTGCCTCTAGTTACTATTCTGATGTCTTTATTTTTTGTGCCCTTTCCTTGAGGGCCCAGTCCCTCTCTGACTATATATTAATTTCTATCTAACTTAGCTACTTATAATACCACTCTGAAGAGTTGTCCCTGACTGTGGTTAGGGAAAAATGGGCAAAGGGTCAATCTAAGTAAGAAGGGTCAGTGTAGTCTAGATGAAAAAGGTCAGGGGACTTTTCCAAAGAGCTAATCTAAGGGTCCTTGGATAGAAGTCATGTTGGTGTTTACCACTAAGGAAATCCCTTCAGAAGCTTGAACTAGTAGGCCCCAGTAAAATGAGTCTGGCACATTTGTTGTTGCTTTCCTTGGTGAGTTTGGCATCCTCTAGGTGAGAACAAAGAAATTTTGCTAAGAGATTAAAGCATGTATGACCAAATCATGCATACTAGAATAGAAAGACAGATTAAGGAAAGGAGTCAAGTCCAGACACTGATTTTAAGATTCCAGTAGGAAATACAACCAGCTGGGTCCTACACCTGTCTGCTCTTGGAGATTATCTGTAAGTCTGATTTATTTTTTATTATTTTAAAATCTTTTTCTGCCTGATGTGAATTATTTATCCAAGATAACAGGTTTCATCTGCTAGTACACAAGTCACTCCAGTTTTAGCTGTAAGATGAAGAGTTTTATGGTTTTGAAGGACAATTTTAGCTAAGGAATTTAAAGACTCTTACTGAGCTTTTATAGCTCCCACTGGGTTTTTAGCCTCATTGAGCCATTATAGTGGCCAGTTATAAGGATAGCCGGAGACTGCCAGCAGGGGTCAGTGCAGTGATTAGAGCCCCCTTTTTATATCTAGTCTTTACTAGTACAATATTATTCTTTTATATGTCTTTTGGATATACTTTCTTTGCCTGCTATTTGAGATCAAATTAAAATGAGGCCTGGGTTAATCAACATTAGCCTCTTATTATATATAAGATCAGTTAAGGATCTTTGGGGATTACTTTTGGGGCCATATACGTAGCCTCTCAACAAATATGTCAGTGTCAGCTGCCAGGATGAGTCATAGTCTTGCTTGACCATGTAGCTTCTTATGGAAGGATAGGAGATATTTTTCCTTCTAATGATCTTCTTTTTTAGCACACTATATATTGGTTGACTACTGCTCTCTGGAATCCAATCATCTGCTTGCCCAGGAGGTTGAATAACTCACCAGACTGCTAGGATCCTGTAGAAAATGTTTCCTCAACCCCAGGGTCCTTACTGACCTTGGAGGGCCAATAGTAAAATATTGACTGTCCTCTTAGCCCAGTTATCATTTTAACCTGTGGTTGTTGAGAAGGAGCTTAGTTACACCACTATTGCAAAATTTTATGATTTTACCCAGGAACTCAGTTACATCACTATTGCATAATTTTATACATAATTTACCTAGATATAAAGCATTTTGAAATATATTATGTGACCAGAGAACTTTTGTTTTTTTAACAGTCATGGTTGTGTTAGAAGTTGAATACCTACAGAATGTTAACAGATAAGAATTATAGTTTTACAGAGAAAATTTGAGATCAAGCACAGCATAACATTATAGCATAATAATTATGATGACATTATTATATTAGAACCATTAGGTTTTGTTATTATCTCTGAAACACATTTACATTTTATCTTACTGTAAAATAACTTTTAGTCAGTTTTCTATCTAATTGCAAGATATTAAATGATATAAAGAAATTTTCACCTAAATTTTTTATCTCTTAATAGAGTGTCATTTCAGAAGAATGTACCTGTCTTTATAGGTTATTAATGTCTAACTTCTAATTTGTAGCATGACATTGCCTGGACAACACAGTGCTTAAGTAGCTCTAAGTATTATAACATATACATAATATAACTACCACAAAAGCCTTATCCTTGAAAAACTGTTTATATCATCTGGCTGACCATTTCCTGTTGGACTGGCGTGTATAATGCACCACAGGTAGCTGGATTACAAGTAAGGAAAAGCCAAATGTTTGAGCCAAAAGAAGTTTACCACCATAAACAACTTTGACTACAAGTCACCTGTGTTGTTTTTTAGTTTGTATCTTTGAAGGCCTGTAGACTTTGGGAAACATAAATATATTATCTAATATGCTATAAAATTAGCAATAATTAGTATCACAGCCATATAAAAATCTTCATATGTTTAGTTTCTATTCTCAAGGCAAATTTTTAGACTCCTTTAATAGCTTTTATATGATTTAAATGTACTAAAAAATTAAGGACATTCTTAGAGCTCTTATAAATTTAGGAAACAGTGTTAATGACTGAGGAGATTTATTACTCAATGAACAAGTATGCATCATTTATATAATAACAAAATATTTGTTTACTCAAAGCCAATAGATACAGATCAATTTTAAATATCAGAACCTAAAGAGATGTCAAATTTTGATCATTTATATGTTTAAGGTCTAAACATATATAAAAGGGTTACTTTGTATATATTAAACTTATGTAGTCTTAACTCTATAAACTTAACTTTATAGCTTAGACTCACAGCCTATATGTATGCTATGACATAACATATATTATGACATAACATACAGGACTGAGGGTATAACTCAGCAGCATAAGCACCTGCTTAGCAAGTATGAGGTAGTGAGTTTGATACCTGGTACCAAAAAAAAAAAAAAAAGGTAAAAAAACCTCATTATATATATATATATATATATATATATATATATAATCAAATATATGTTACATAATAAACTAATAGGTGTTTATTTAATCATAAACTGATTATTGAATCATGAACTGATTATTGAAAACATTTTAAAGGTCAGCATTCAAATACTCTTTGTTAAAGCTCACTTTTTACTAACCAAAAGCCTAGCAATGAAAACAGAAGAAACTATTTTAGCAAAATATAAAACCTCTGCTTTTAAATCTAGTTTTGTAAATTAAACCAAGAGTACCTCAATATCTTAAGAAAATCATATCGTTTTAGACATAAAAGCTAACTTTTTCATTATAGCCAAAATGATTACATTAGCTGACTCAATCATAACAGCTAACATTTTTAAAGCTATGTATATTATGTTTGACCAACAAAAACTCTTTAATTATTTGTATACAGACAATAATAGTCATTGCATCTATAAAATTAATTTTTGATATTATCTTGAGTTATCTGACAACCTGTATGGAAATATGTTACCAACTTAGAGACATCTTTATTTTTATCTACTGATTTAAATGAGTCAATTTTAAAGCTATGTGATCCACAATCATTTGAGTTAACGTCTTGAGTATAAGACAACTTAAGTAGAACTTTTGAAGGATAATATATATCTGTAAGTTCACATACAAAAACACACATATTAACCTAAATAATATATCACTTTTATCTTATCAAACTTTGAGGCTTTTATTTGTGAGTCCTCTGTAAGCCTTGAGGCTGTGGATCTTTATCTGATAATGGTTTTGTTTGTTTGGTTTGGTTTTCTTTCGTTTTCTTAGGCAAGATCTCACTATGTAGTTCAGGCTGTCCTCTAACTCACAATGTAGCCCAGGCTAGCCCTGAACTTGCAGCAATCCTTCTGCTTCAGAGAGTACAGAGATCACAGATGTGAGTCACCACGCATGGCTTTATGTGATAATGTTTTAAATGAGTGTTTCTTTTTTAACTCTGAAAATGCATATAAAAAATTTTCTGTGAAAACCTCAAAAAGAGCTAAAAAAATGAAAAAGAAAAAGAAATCACTGAACTAAAAAAATATTTTTCTTAAATGAAGCAGCTGCAGGTGTTTTAACTGGTTATAACAGATTAAACAAGTGAACAAACATACATAAGACAATTACATTTAAATCACAGTACACTCTCAGATATATTGGCCAGCTGAACTACAATAACCCTTTTACAGTTTTTAGGTTTGTAACTATAAATAGAATAATCAGAACTTTTTACATAGGTCATGAATTACCAGAGATCTCTATATGTGTACCCATGTTTATAGCAGCACAATTTGTAATAGCTAAATCTTGGAAACAATTCATATATCCATCAACTGAGGAGTGGATAAAAAAGATATGGTATTTTTATATAAAGGAGTACTACTCAGCCACAAAGAAGGATAAACTTGAGGCTTTTATAGGTAAATGGATACAACTCGAGACAATACTCGGAAGTGAAATAAATCAGATCCACATGTGTAAATATTGTATTGTCTCCCCAGGGTAAAAAACTGAAAGAATAAATAAGATCCAAAATGTACAATAGATATTGTGAAAGTGAAAGATACTGCTCAAAAGGAAAGAACAACTGGGAAAGAAAGAAGGGAAAAGATTATATATATATATATATATATATATATATATATATATATACAAGATAGGTAACTATACTACTAATCTCTGTTAGTTAATCAAAAAACAGTTTGTGCTTTCATTAATTGTTTCATCTTTTTTTCAGGCTATATTTTGTAATCTGAGCAACTACTTTGAAGATAACAATATGCTACATATTAATACTGGTGTTACTCTCCTATTATTTTGTTTTGAAATTCTGTATCATGGTTTTCATTCTTTTTTTGTTGCAAAAATTAAAAAAAAAAGATCAGAATGGGGAAAAAATGCTTTTGCACCTGAGGAAGCAAGCACCGTCTCTAAGAAGGGAGCCAGAGTGACTGTTTTAATTTTAGAATAGTCATTCTGGCTTCTCAGCGCCTTCTGTTGTTTTGGTAACCACAGCTGATAGCCAAAATCACTGTTTCAAAATATAATTTTAACTATTTTATTTTCAGGAGGTGCTCAGGCTAGGTTTGGGTGTAGAAAAAGACTAGGCGACACTTTTTGGAGCTAAGTATATATTCCAAAGGTGGAGAAAGAAGGCCTGCTAAGCCTCCAATCTGCGCTGATGCAGATATCTACCTATGACAGTTTCTTTCTGTTTTGTAAAGAAACAAGGACAAGGAGGGAGAAGGCATCCCTGTCTGTCCCTCTTTTTCTATGCCCCTAAGGCATCTCTTAGGTTTGATCCTGTCCGGTGTCAGCAGCAGTGAACTAGAGGTGCTTGAGGAAGTGGCTAGTTGGGCCCAAGCCTCCTTCCTCATGATCCTGTCACCCCTTGGACCATACTTAGCTATAGGCTTTTAAAGGTTTCTGGTTTGGTGACTTATTTTGGAGAAAAACCATGGTAAGAGAGAGGCAGTTCTCTGGGGACTGGGGACTTTGACTATCCCTTAATATCTGCTGTTAATAAACTTATAAGGGTTCCTAGGAATGTGCCCTGTTTTTATCAATGAACTCACCTGTGTTATAAAAACCAATCAGTCTGCCCTGTGGAACAGCAGTTTTGAGGGGAGAAGGAAGTGAAAGCAGTTAATTTCTAGCTGTGCCTAAAGGCAGGAAGACTGGTAAATTTGGACTAAATCTTTCACTCCTATTCTTTGAGAGTTTGAGGATTAAATCTAGACCAGTCTTAAAGGATATGTATGGTTCATGAATAAATCAGAGGGAATAGTAAAGGGCAGCTACACTTTGGAACCAAACACTAAAGGGTCGTTGGAAGGGAGAAATTTACCATTCTGGAAAGATGATAATTGGGTCATGGAATCTGGTACCCAGAGAAGAGAATTGCCTTGGACAAAATGCTACTGCTGTAAATTACATTATTTCTCAGGAAAGGAGCAGTGAAGAAGGGTTAGAGGAGTCTTCCCATGCATGGCACAGAACGCATAGAACCCTGACCCTCTGAAGGGCAGAAAGACAATCAAGACCAAAAGCTTTCCGAAGGACGGTCTACAGTCCTTAGCAAAACATGCCTCCACAAGTTACAACTGACTCCAAAACCATTGCTAAGCAAGAAATCAAACCAATAGTCAAAGAATCTGAACAATTATGGGAAAGGGAAGGAGAGACAAAGAGAGAGACAGAGACAGAGACAGAGACAGAGACAGAGAGACAGAGAGAGAGAATGCATGAGAATACCAAAGGGCAGGTTGAAGCTGCTCCTCCAAGCTATATAGTTTTGGGCTCATAAATAGGCGTGCTTTTGGGGATAGCTGCCTCTGCATGTGTCTGAGGATAAGGGTCTCTCCTGCCCTTTGCATGATGGTCCTCTGCTCAGGTACTGGACTGGCCATGCCCTCATACCATTTCTTTCTGGATGAGCAAGATTTCCAATTCTGTTCTAACCCAGGGATAGGGATTATGTAGTCTATAAAGGAATGCCTCTCTTTGGTGTCTTTAAGGATGAACTCTCATTTTCTAAGGGTCTACGAGCTTTCAGTTGGAAAGGAAAAAGAGTGAGAATAACATCTCTGCAGAGATGAACCGCCAATACTTTTCCCATAGCCTTTGGGTGAATCCTTAGATGCACCTGCACAAGCTGCCATCCAAAAATCATTCCAAGAAGCTGTCTATACATAATAAGGGAACAAGTCAACTTGTAACTAATGAACAATTCAGAAACTCAAATAAATCACAATTTTTCATGCTCCCAATTTAGACCTTCTATCATTTTGATAAGAAAAACAAGGTATACAAAACCAACAAGAGGCATAAGCAAACAAGAGATGATCGTTTTTGGATTACCTAAACAAGTCACAATCCAGAATCCAGTCAAAATATTTCAGGGATGCCATGAAACAAAAGCTAGCTCTGACCTTCTTCCAATCATCTTGATGGGACCTCCAAAACAATATAAAAGACATATAACTCCCAACCCATTATATTTCAAATGTGCCGAATTTGACCTATGCAAGAAATAAAGTCATGAGTCAAAGGAAGAAGTTAGGAGAGTGCATCAGAAATAAGTAGAAGAATAGTTTCTGAATTTCCATGACAGGTCACAAGTGAATAGCCACTGAGACCCTTTGTCAGGGGTAATTTATACAGCAAAGTCTACAGAATGAGTCAAACCGTAATCAACCTATAAGATGACAAGCCTATCTACTTGGCTAACACAGATCCAGTAGGGAAATGAGGCATTGAGAAAGGGTATATGAAAAGAACAAAGCCATTCTTTAAAAGGGAGGTAATATGGGTCCAGACATTTGGTCACTCACTGATGTGCCTGATGCCTATCTGGGCCCACTGAACCAAGTGGTACTAATTACAGTCTGATCTCAAATCGCTGTTTATCTCTAGGAAGGGATGAGACTTGCCTCCCTTTAGATTTGTGTCTAGTTATAATTCTTGTATCTTTATTTTTTGTGTCACTTTATTGAGGGTCTAGTCCCACTCTGATTGTATATTGATTTCTATATAACTTACCTGCCTATAATACTCAGGCTGCATTGTTTGCAGATCGCACATGATAAGTATCTATTTAAATCCTTCATTGGGTTTGATTAAATTTTGCTAATGTATCCCTGGGCTAATTCTGTTCATGATAATGATGGCTTCTTTAAATGAATATTGTCGTTTCAGTGTTCTCTGAATGAGGTGTGTACAACCTCCTCCTTTTAACTGATACCAAATTCCAAATGTGTTATTGGTGGAACAAATTTCTACTTTATTAGATCAAGGGTCATAAAAGTATGACCTGCAGGCCATATTTACCAGTAATGTGCTTTTGTAAAAAAGCTTTGCTTCATTAGAACGCAGTCACTGTTATTCATTTCATGTTGTTTAACACTGCTATCATTGTATAGAGGCAGAGCTGAGTTGTTGTGACAGACGTAGTATGGCTTGCAAAGCTTAAACTATCTGGCTCTTCATAAATGTTCTTTGATATGTTTCAACATCCTACTTGCTTCCAAACTCCAAACACTCTCCACTTTCACAAGAGTGGGAAACCACACTTGGTAATAAAAGGTGGTGCCTGGGAAGGCTGCCAAAACCATTCATGTTCTGCCTTAATTTGCCTGTTTTCCCTCTATTGGGACTTGTATATTCGGAGATTCTCTCATAGCAGTTTTGATGACTATGCCACATGGAAGACCAAACATGCTTTGAGCTCCAGATCTTCACCCATGTAAACTGGGAGCCCTAGGGCACAGTGTAATCCAACCTGGAGCTGAGATGCCCACGTCAGCCGGCCTCCTGTCACTGGCCTCCTTGTTTACCCCCAGGCAGTGAGGCTCTGGCACAGGGATTTATGTTTTGCTGTCTCCTGTGTCTCATTTTAAAACTTCCTGCAGCAAGCCTGGCTATTCAGGCTAGCACTGTGCCTCAGGCAGCTTTCATTAGATGATACTGTAGTCATAAAAAAAATGCCAGATCTTGGTGCTTGCAACAACGAAGACTTACTTCGCGTGTATATTACAAATCCACTAAAAATTTTCTCAGAATATGTTTCCAGAATCCTGGCTTGAGGGGCAGTTTCCCTTGGTTATATATTCTAGGGTAGTGATAGTGAACATTTTAGAGCTTTCAATGACGCACACACAAAAAAATCCCCAGTCAGATGTGGCATGTATGTCAGAGATTCCTCACCACTGTTCTAGGGGTAGATGGAAAAGAGAAGTATGGCAGAATGACCCAGTGGCCCTTAAGACTTCTGCTCAAACCTCATGTGTTGTCCCACTCACATTCCACTGACCAAAAGAGTCACTTGGGGCAGCCTGATAAAGATGGAATGGGAAAGGCACTACTAAAAGTCACATGGCAAAGTCAAAGACTATAATTCTGTAGGGAGGATGGAGACAATTAAGAATGATACATTCTGTAAGTTTTTAAAAGCAAAACAATCCCAGCACTCTGAAGGAGTGAGGCAGGAGGATAATACATCCAATTCTAGCATGGACCATTTAGTGACTTAGCAAGAACCCATCTCAAATTTAAAAATTACAATTACACTGAAGTAGCTTAGTGGGAAGAACTTCATTAAATTTTCAGTACTGAAAAAAATAAAAAAGTGGGGGGTAGAGGAGAAGGGTGGCATTTTGATTTCTTTTTTTTAAATTTATTTTTAAAAAGCAAAACAGAAAAAAAGGTAGAAGTAACACAGATTTTTTTTAAAAAAGTAAGAAATCAATACTAGTCAATGTATTACAAACTGTTATCTTAGAAGTAGTTACTCAAGTTATGAGGTCTAGGCATAAAAAATGATCAGACAATCAAGCAATGACAACACAAACTATTTCTTCTGATAAACTAACAGAGATTTAGAAATATAGTCATCTGTCTTGTGTAGCATTTTGATTTCTTAAGCTGTCACCTCATCAGAACCAGAAACTTAATGTGGTCTTGCACACTTTTAACTCCATGAAATCCTGTATTTACATTCACTGATGGTCCAGAAACCTTTGAGCCTCAAGTTGCCTGGTAGCCAAACTGACCCTGCACCAGAACTTCACAAGCTTCTGTGTTTCAATCTTCCAGTCCTGTTTAAAATTATAACCCTGAATAGATCACCATGTTTTGCTTTTATCCTTCTCAGAGGTGTTTATGGGTTGGACTAGATGAAGGAAACAAGCAATGATGATAAAATTGAAATCCTGTTTTCAGATCCATATCCACCTATGTAGTCCTGGAGGAACAGATAGACTGACCAGAACTTTGTGTATCATTGAATAGGCCTTTTTGGATTCTTCTTTTTGGTGACAGGGTCTTATTATGTAATTCAGGCTGGCCTTGAACTCCCTATGAATTCTAAGATGACCTCAAATTCATGGCAATCTTCCTGCCTCAACCTCCTTAATGCTGGCATTACAAGTGTGTGTCACCACACCTGGCCCTTAAAGTATTCTGGTAACTTGCTTCCAATGGACTTAATGCCAATTTGCCAGATACAGTACAGGAAAAAAAAATCAATGACACCTGTTACGGATTACAAACTGGTGGTCAACTTAGCAGCTGGTGTTGAGTAAAGATGCTCCACCTGAAGGAAGTTGCCAGCATAAATAGGGACATGGAGAAGAAGAAGGAGGCGTTGTGGGTTCTTCCAAGAGTTGCTGTTGGAGCCGCTGGTTCTCCTGGAGGTGCTTGTCATGCTGGCTTCTCCAATATGGATTCAGCCATTATCGTCAGAGGAGCTCGGGACCTCGTCGGTGAGAGTGGCTGTGGTTCATGTTGCGGGAGCTCTGCTCCTCACACCGTGCATCGCTTCCTGGCTCCGGAGGGGAGGTTGTGTGCTGGAGAAGCTTGTCACGCTGGGCTTCCTGACCTGTGCTCAACTGTTCTCCATCGTCGGAGGAGCGCGGGACCTCGTCGCCGTTGGGGATGGCTGTGGTGCTCTTCAGGGCTGCCCCGCTTCTTCTGTTGAGCGTGACTTCTCAGCTCCTACGTAGAACCCTCAACCCACTGCACAGCTCCTTCACCCTGCTGGCATAGACTTTCTAGTTCCACCACTGACCTGTGGCCTTCCCAACACAGAACTGTAAATAAACTGGCGTGAGCCCTTATTGGGGGCTCTTAGATTTCCAGTTGGTACTGTGGGAGGCATTGTCATGCATTTGGGCCTCTAGTGGGACTCTTGCATGATATTGCTGTGGGATCCAGGCCCTCGGCTATCCTGGGTCTTAGTGTTGTGGACAGATTTTCCTGCACCGTCTTGTGTTTAACTTTGGGTGATTATTATAAAACAGTATTACAAACCCTGTGTCCTGTAGCAGTTGTTCTCCATGTAACCCCTGACTACAACAACACCTTTATGTATAATTGTAGTTTACATTTATATAACACTTTATATCTTGAAATAATGTTTATATATATTTATGTCATTTGTCCCTTAGATCAGCACACTCCTTTCCATCCACACACACTGAAGGGCACTTTTTTAGGTATACAGCAAGGAGTATTGAATATGGCACATAGCAGGCATTCAACAGAATGTATTGAATGACTGAACAAAGGGGTGAGGATGGAATAATACATATAGATGAGAAAACAGAGTTGAAAATGATGCATTAATTATTAAAATTTTATCATTGGCAAATGCTGACTTCAGATCACAAGTGTGCATCCTCTGACAGCACCTGGTGCTCTGGCAGCCAAATTTCACTGCCTATGTTAACAAGCAGGAGTAGCGCTACTGACAAGTGAAGATCAACAGGTGAAAAGGTAAGCTTCCTCTCTTTCCTTGTTATCACTGAGACCAATGGGACAATAATATTTTCTCTACACAATCTGTTTTAAAGGAAATTCTTCCATGAATAAGTCTGTATTTGTATGTATGTTTCAAGATCAACACTTTTGTAATTCAAAAAGCTGGTTAAAATTTAAACAACTTATTTTTTCAGTGTCTTCAGAAGGGATAGTTCTGTGATTATACATTAAGGGAAGAATAGAAACAAAAAGAAATGTTGATGATTATAATAGTAAACATGGCTGTTAAGGTAATTTCTGAAGAAGTAGATTTGCAGAGCTGGCTGTTTGTTCTTTATAAACAAAGTTTACAAAACTGAAAAGGAGAGAATGTGTTTTCTGAAAGTTAGTTAGGATACCATCAAAGGTGACTGAAGAGTGGCCAAAACACCAGTGAGTGTATGGCTTGAACAACCACCATAGTATTTTTGTGTACCTCCTCATTCATAGGTCTAAATTGGATTAGTCACATGTGCTCACAGCCTGGCATTATTCATCTTTGCATCTATCTAAACTTTAAGAGTACTGGATGAAGTGGGAATTTTCCATGGTTTGTCCAGTGAAACCTACCCAGAGCTTCTCTCAGTGGACTTCCTTGAGATGAAACTACTTTGTACTGTACCATTTCTCAAACTGTGACCTATGGGACTACTTGCATCAAAGTCACCTGGAGTATGCATTTCTTTAAATGCAGAGCCCTGATGCCCATGACATATCTACTAAAATCAAAATATCTAGAGGATGGAGACAGGGGATTTGTGTTTTAATTTATAGCCTGACTGTTTGCTACCTACACAAATATTTGAGAACAACTCAGTTATTTAGGCAAATGACTGCCCTAGTGTTACAAGGTATAAATACACCCGCTTTTCCAGGAAAGCTTTGAACTTTCTTATCAATTCTGCAACAGGATGCCTAAATCTCAGAAAATTACAGAAAGCTGCATTGCCTAGCAGAATTTTGTGTCCTTCATTAAAGTAACTTGTAATCTAATTTTAGTTCCCCAAAGATCAGACTACAAAATCCAGAATCAATCTTAAAAGGGAAATTAATTGTTTGTATTGTTATCTCTCTCAACAGAGGGAAAAGTATTTATTAAGAGGAATTTAGAAGACTAGCAGCCATAAAGAAGCAAAGTAGTGATCAAAGTTCAGGCCTATAATAGACACAGAAATCATGTTGATAGATACTTACAATATATATTAGACAAATTCTGAATGCATTTCCAAGGTACCAGATAAGAGAAAAAAAGACATAATGAGCCATAAAAGATAAACTCATGTGACCCTCCTGCATGCCTTTATAATCACCTATTCTCCTTGTGTTTCTCTGCAGAGTCTTTATTATCAACTGTCTAATGAACTAGAATAATAAATATTTTTAAATAAATAACAAATATCTGCAATGGTTTATAACTTGAAAGTAAATGTGCTAAGGAGAATTCATTTCTCAACGCTATCAAATATTATCAGTGGCAGCAGCATTTTCATTCAGATCAGGGCTGTGAATTTAAACCCTGCCTTTTTCAAATGCCCTGGTCAATATATAGACAAAGTTTTTACACAGGCAAGATGGTCTCTCCTTTATTCATGGGACACCAAGGTTTGGCTTGGTACTCCATAGACAGAGGGGCTAGGGTCATGCCAATTACAAATATCCTACCTTCTGGGGTTCTAACCTAAGCTTCCAGGGAGAGTCTGGTACTCAGCTTGGAGATGCCGAGAAAAAAAATGCCCAGGGCTCCTGCCTCCCCTTCTACTACAGCCAGAGCATCTCAGTACTTTGTCCACTAGCATCATTTAAAGAAAGAGACCTGCAGCTAACCCAAAGAATGAATGGAATCCATTGTCCCACACAGTCTAGTAAGGGAATCAGAGAGGAGAGGAGACAAATGAACCAGACACTTTTGTTCTAACTCCACTTTCTCCTTTACCACTCCATTTTCTTCCTACTAGTCTATTTTTTAAATGTGGTAGCTCCTCAGGTCTCAGTTCTGTGTCTGCTTCCCACTGGAAAAGTAATAGTCTGACAGCCACTCTCTAGACAACCACTGCACCCACCTCCCACTGATGAACTTGACGTATTACAAAACTCAAGCTTCGCGAACTCTGTAAGAGGCAAAGCTAGACACAGTGGCACTCCCACAGCCCTTGCGTTAACTTTTCTGCACCTCTGGCTCAGAGTTTTCTTCTGGTCTAGCAAAATCTGTTCATCTACCTTTTACATGTTTGTGACTGGAAAGCTTTACATTGTAAAAAATTTGAAGTATCTACAAATTAATTTAATTATTTCCTCTAGAAAGGGAAAATCCTTCCTCAATTTGATATTTCGGTTGTTACAGTGGCATATCTCTTTACTAAGCCTCCAAACTCAAGAATCAAGAATCAATTGCCTAAGACACATGCTATCAGCTCTAACCCTAGAATACAGTACACTTGTTTTTATGTCTCTATCCCCACTTGTATTTAGTCTTGTTGCTCCATGTCTGGACAGTGGGGTGTCCTCTTAACTTGTATCTGTACCTTTACACTGGTGGCACTCAGTTCTGAAGTCCTACTTACAATGCACATCCCTGCATCCTTTCTAAAGGTGCTAATTTGATAATTGTGACAAAGTGGTTTAAGGGAAACCCTTAAATGAAATACAGAGATAAATCTTTTGCAAAAGGGAAGGAAACCAAGAAACAGAGGAAAAAAGGAGGAAGGGGAGGGGAAGTGGAATTAAAAAGAATTAAGATGTGTTATGTACATGTACTAACTCCCCACCAGGAATCTGATTGTTATGTACTGCAAACATGTACTACTGGAAAAAAAAATCAGAAATACTGCTCTCCATTTTCCTTACAAAGGTCTGACCTACACGAAAGTGTCAAAACTATTCATTGTTTTTCTCAAACCCAATTTTGGAACTGTATGTATAGATGGGTGAAGATGAGGTTGGGAAACATAAAAATGATTATTAAACTAACTTGGAAAAGAAGACAAATTGAAAGAGCTAGCTATTTTCTACAAGTCAGGCCTAGGGCAAGCTACTGCAGATACTCCTGTACCCAAAATAATGAGAAAGAGGTTAACAAAATTTAAATAATATTACATTTTAAAAAGCCTTTGTATACAAATTGTTCATATTAATGGGGATAGAATGAATTATGCAACAAGTGAAATTGGTAAAACGGTTGTTTATAAGATAACTAAATGTTCACATCATATTCCAACACTTTCCAGATAGTTACAAGAAGGATGGGGGCCAATTACTGTAATACTTAGAAAATGTGTACTCAGTGTGACTCCTGGGTGAAGAAAGAATTTTCTCCAAAGAAATATTGTGAAAGAAATTCCAAACGAAAAAACTCAAGAAGTCAAAAAAAAAAAATCATACAGCTATAAAGAAGGCAAATAACAAACTGAAAGCAGTAAACACACTGTGGTACTCTAATCTCTACACAGCATATGCTCTTGCTCCAGGCAATGCAATGATTGGCCCAAGTCATGCATGCGAAGGAGCAAATGCTTATCATCAACAAAAAATTTTTTTCCAGTAAAAAATGTACATGTAACTCAGTTTATTAAACACTGAAAGTAGATGTTGTGGTGGTTGAAGATGGGAGAGACTTTGAGCTCTCCAGCGGCCCCCAGTCCTCCTCCACAGCAAACCAGGAGCCAGCCTCAGGGACCCACCGCTTTAGAACAGATTTCTAGATCCCACCATAGTAGAGCGTGTGCAGAAGCACACAGATGAGAGCCACAAACAGTTTCCTTGCAAAGCATTGAAGCCCTGGACAGCCCTCACCCATGTCAACTCCTGAACTAGGCACAAAAAGAAATCATTCTGCCACCAGGATATGGACTCAGTGTTAACTTTGATGTGTTCTATTTCAAGCTATATATGGAAAATGATCCCAAACTCCTTGATATACTCATGAAAATAAGACTAGGAAGATATTCAAAATATTTATATAGGATATTCAAATGAAAAACAAAATAATTGTTTCAATAAGATACATCTCAAAAATTTAATGGCTGCTATGGGATAGTTTTCAACCTCTTAGCTGGACACTTAAGCCACCTTATAACTATATCTGCAAATATTTCCCAGAATGAGTTCTGTCCTCTGATTAGGTCCCAGCCACTTAAGTCTTTTCACTGTTTTCTAAATACACTTGTGTGTCCTGGCTTCTCAGTTTGGTTCATATTCACTTCCTCCCTATTCAAATTTTAATAATATTGCAATGTTCACTCCAAGCTTCCTTTCCCCATAAAGTGTTTTTCAGGATCTTTAGGATACAGCAATTTCTTCCCTTCTGAAATTATAACACTGGTTTCTGTACCAATTATTTAGCAAATTGGACTTGCAATATCTCCAGTAATTTTTTTTACGTTTAAATGTGTCCTTATGAGCCAAGAGTATACAATCCATTGTCCTTAATGCAGGTCTGTGTTCACAGTGTCGGTACCAAATGTTTGTCCGAAGAAATTCAGTAAGAGAAGCAGGACTGACCTGTGTAGGATTTAGCCTGAGCTATGTAACTCATTTTACCATCTATAAAATGGTAATAATAATTATATTCCCTAAGATTAGATGACATATGAAATGTGTAAATTTATGGTGCCATCTCTGTCACAAGAAGGAATCCAATAAACCATGGACATTATTTATCATCATCATCATCAACATCATTGTCATCATGATGTACTTACAAGGTCCTCTGGATCAGAGAGATCAGATCTGCAGTGCAGCCCCATGTCATTTATTCAACAAGTATTTATTATGATGCCTGCTGCATGTCCAGCACCATTTTGAGGCAAACACAGCCAATGAGTTCTTGTCCTCAAGTTTCCACTCCAGTGTGAAATGGGTTTTATCATACGGCAAAACATCAGGACCAGAGGGCATTTTTCCAAGAATGGTGGTGTTAACTAAAAGCCATTGTTTTCTGTTGTGAACAACAATGTATTTATAATAACTTAAGTACACTCTGTTGTTTCATCAATTTGTTTTCGTAGAAGTCAAAAATGAAGAACTTCATATCTTAGCATACCTACTAATCTTAACTGAACTCTATTTTGCATTTGATAGGATTCAATTCTCATATTTGCTATACTTTCTCTGAAGTTCATTACCTAAAAGTTGGAAATACTCAGCTGCAGTAGCAGAGAGAAAGATATCTGAAGTACATAAATTCTGTCTCTCTCTCACACACACACACACACACACACACATATGCATATACACACCCATATACACACTACACTCATGGGTTTATGGTCTGTGCACAATATTTGTAATGTTACTTGGAGTACTGGATTAACTGACCCCATCATGAAACTAGAATGACTCTTTTTCCTTTAATTTCTCAAATCTCTTTATACCACAGCACTTTCCAAAACAAGCTATTCAACAGTTAACTGTTGTTGCTGAAATGTCTTCTGACCATCAGCTGAATAAATATTTAAAATAATAATAAAAAGATTGCTGTGTGCACACATGGACTTCTAGTTTAACTGGCTCTTGGAACTCTTACCTATCAACTGAGGTTCTCATTTTTCCACAGCACCTGTTAAAAATATTTCTTGGGTAAATGTGTCAGCTGGTGGACTAATATTTCCCAGTATTGAGACTTTTGCAAATAAACTGGTATATGTGCCTTTAAAAAGCAAAGCATGACAGTGAAATGTACTTGGCTAGAAAATAAATAGCAGTTAGAGAATGGGGGAGGACAAAGAAGAGAAATGCCTTATTTTGCCTCTTACATTTGGGAAATATTCTTACTTTTAGCATGTTTACTGTTTATTGTTATGTAATGCAGGAAACAACATTGTCAGTGTCATCCTTATATGAATAGTAGATGCTTGTGGATTTGGTTTAATGCTGTTTTGTTTTGTTTTTTTCTAGCTAATTGTGGAATTCAGGACATTTGGAAATTTACACAAGAGAGCAGGAAAGGATAGTGGCATGAATTATATTAGCACAGCTGAAAGGATTTTTCTGGAAGAGAGAAGAGAGCTATTTGATAGCTTCTACACAGATTGGAATCTTGGAGAAAGGCAGAGCTATTAAGAGAGAATTTTAAAGAATTTGCTGTGTGTTCCATGACTGAACTCTTTCCTCTGCTGGGTGCGCCCCACTGACAACTTCACAGCTTTATTTCCTGAACAAGAGAGGAAGCTACAAGCAGTGCCATCTGAGAAAGAAACAGTATTGCTCAAAAGAAGAATGATGCCATTCTTCCACACGAATTTTCAACTTAATTTTTCTTTTGTGTAAATACCAGTTGAGTTTCCAATTTAAAAAAAATATCTTGCAGAGTCATATAGTTGCAAAGCAATTCCCTGGCCATTCAATATTTACATGGCTCAGACAAACCACTTTAATTTAAGAATCTATTATCAAACAAACAATTCAGTATTCCTAGTTTTATTGAATTTAATTGTAATCTGTGTCATTTTACACCTTTTATGCTTATTTGTTTTATGAATTAAGTTACTCAGTAATATTGGTATTTAGAAAGTGACTATTAATGAGATTGAATCCTGATTTTTAAAAATTATTTCACACTCATATTATTAGGCTCGGCCCAGGCTTGCCCTGGCACAGTTGTTGCTCTGAACTCCTTGCAGCTAGACTCAGGGTCCGGGCAGCATCATACTCCGGGGTACACTCTGCCTAGTTCCCTGGGACTGGGAGGCCTTGCCCCCCACCCAGTTAAGGCAGAGGCTTCACCCACACACCCCGGGAGGCCGCCCTCACTGGCTGCGCACAGGATCTGGCTCTGCCAGGTCCCGCGACTCAGTGTGACCCAAGACTCAATGCAACCCTCAGGGGAGCGCCCGGTCAGTCTCGCAGGACACAGAGCCACATAGGTTCTAGAAGAAAATGGCAAAATGAAAGACCAAGAGGCAGCCTCTGTCCCCCAGTCCACTAAGAACAAACCCAAGAGACACTGAAGTGGAAGACAGTGGGAGTCACACAAATGGACTTTCTGAAATGATAGAAAATGCAGTAAAGAAACAGCTTGATGAAGCTATAGAGAAATTCAAATCAGAAATATTCTCTCAGCTAAAAAATGAAATGAGAATTATTATTAAAGAAATGTTGTGTGTATCTAAAGAAGAGCAAGACAAAAAAATAGAAGGTCTTAAGAAAATGATTGAAACCCTGAATGACCAATATAAGACACAAACAGAATGTATGAAACAGATGCAAAGGGAAATGCAGGAAATGAAAAACTCCATGGAAAGCTTGAAAAACCACTTAAATGAAGCTGAAGATAGAATCTCAGATCTTGAAGACAGGATGGGAGACCATGGCCATGAAAGAAAAGATCTCCTAAAAATAGTAAGGAACCAAGAAACAACAATTCAACAGCTGCAAGACAATGCCAAGAGAAATAACATAAGATTAATAGGCATCAATGAAAAAGCAGGGGTCAATACTAATGACCTGTGAAGACTATTCACAGAAATAGTAGCAGAAAACTTTCCAAACATGGGAAGAGAATCTGAAATACAGATAACTGAGGCATACAGAACCCCAATTAACCACAACCAAAATAAATCCTCACCCAGACATATAATAATAAGGGTATCAGAAATACAGCACAAGAACAAAATACTAAAAGCTGTCAGAGAAAAGAAACAGATCACCTTTGAAGGAAAGCCTATCAG